>OY992885.1:106376163-106388663 GCA_963921405.1 Cepaea hortensis
AGATGCCTAGATGGTAAAAGGTGATAGTCTCGTGTTTCTATAGGTCAACAGCGTTGGATTGGTGATGTGGTCAATACCACGCGGACCGCGTTTATCACCCAGAATATTTTCTGGTACCAAGTGTACACTGGAGAAGAGGGAATAGTAGAAACCTTTCCAACGGTTTATAAGAAATACTTCCCCAACAGTTCATAAGAAATATCTCCCCAATGTTCATACGAAATACCCCCCGAACAGTTCATAAGAGACACCTCTCCAACAGTTCATAAGAAATTCCTTCTCAATAGTTCATAAGAAAGATCTCCCCAAAAGTTCATAAGAAATACCTTCCCAAGGGTTCAAAAGAAAAACATCCCCGACAGCTAATAAGACATACTGCCCCAACGGTTCATAAGAAATACCTTACTAACAGTTCTAAGAAATACCTTTCCAGGTGTTCATAAGAAATAGCGCCCGAAAGGTTTATAGGAAATATCTCACGAAAGGTTCATAAGAAATATCTTCCCAAAATTTCATACGAAATACCTCATCATGGGTTCATAGGAAATATCTCCAAAACAGTTATTATGAAATACCTCTCCACGGTTCATAAGAAATACTTCCGAAATGGTTCATAAGAAATGCCTCCCCACGGTTTATAAGACATACCTCCCCAAGAGTTCATAAAAAATACATCAACGAGGGTTAATAAGAAATACATCCCCAACGGTTCAAAGAAATACCTCCTCAACAGTTCATAAGAAATACCTCTCCAATTGTTCATAACAGAATATCTTCCTAACAGTTCATAAAAAATATTAAAGTATACTACGCCAAAAATGGACCAGACATTTTTTTTTTTTTTTTGCGTTCTCTCGCTTTGAATTCAAACGTAGTCCATACTCGTGCTACCTTTCCGTGGGAACCCACTCCGACATCTGAGGTGACCAGAGAAATGATCTGTGACCTCTACAACGCTAGAGAACAGAGATGTGCGGCATCCCTTTCCATCAATGAATGAGGGAGACGCGGGGATTGCTGCTCAAGGATGGACGGAACGAAGCCCGCAGCCCACACAAACCTAGACAAATATGGGGATCTAATATGGTTGGTGTTGGCAGTGGTCGGGGCCTTTCTTTGTCGGAACCAACTCAAGAAAAGCCAGGGTAAACATGAAATAAATTGTTCGGTAGTTTTGTGGTAAGTATCCCCGCCTGTCAAGCGGGAGGCCGGGGTTCGATTTCCCCGCCGAAGACATAATTTGTATAGGTAAGCACGGCCGAATGGATAAGAGCGCTTTCTCTTAAATATCCGGTGTGCTAATGTTGATGCAGCGCAGTGGTTCTCAACCGGCGGGGAATTCCTCTCCAGGGGGGAATTTTAGAAGGGGGGGGGGGGGGGGTTAATTTCAAGATCGCGTTAATACAAGAATCGATTACTTGATGTTGTTTTTCCCTCCATACTTTACGGTTCTGTACATCTCGCCCTTCTGAAATTTGTTTTATAACGTAAGTAGACCAGCAAATCACGTTTTTTGTTCTAGTATGTGTTGTTAAATTTAGCATCAATTTTTACGTTTACTATGTAGGGGGCGGGGTGGGGGATTTACAGGGAAGAAATACGAAAAGGAGCGGGGGAATGACATTCTGAACATATGGTGAAGGGGTGCATGGGCCAAAAAGGTTGAGAACCATTGATGTAGCGGGTTGAACCGCTGGTAATAGGGAAAGCTAAT
This sequence comes from Cepaea hortensis, assembly GCA_963921405.1. Lineage (NCBI taxonomy): Eukaryota > Metazoa > Mollusca > Gastropoda > Stylommatophora > Helicidae > Cepaea > Cepaea hortensis. The sequence goes on from OY992885.1 coordinate 106,377,878, forward strand.
TCACACTCAAAATCAGTCCAGTGCTATATAAAAGTATTAGCACCTGTATGGGCTATTGTTGATTTCACTTCATTATGATATATTCAACTGGGGGAGAGGATGTGTCTCAAAACTGAGAGGGAAGACCAGGAGAACTTTTAATCAGATAGCGGTGGGAACGATTAGTAGTATGACTCTTCGCTGGATGTTGAACGAGGGGACTGAGCACGTATAAGAATGTCCTGAGTGCAGTGATGTCGGTTCTTAACTCAACTCAACTCAACTCAACTCACTTCATTATGTTTATGTTCAAAGTATACTCACCATCCTTTTCCCAGCCACGTACACACAATTTCTCACAAGTCAGTTAATTGCCGATGATTCACTTCTATACATCAGGATGGTTAGATATAAGCTCCTAAGAACTCCTTTTCTCACCCCGACTGGCAAAGACAGACATGACTATCCGGGAAAGAACCTCGACTAAAAACAACGAAAACAATAAACTAATGAGATGAAGAATGAGGCACCGTCACTCAAGCGGAGAAGCCAGACATCAACAAGGAAGACACAGTAATCATAACAATGATTAATATAAACAGCTAAAAAGTATAAAAAGAATAAATACATAATAATGTAAATGATAAATAATTAAATTGTTTAAAAAATTATAATACTAATCAAAATATCAGTGAAATGATTAGCAACCATAATAACCCAACCAGGACAGCGAAGGGAGAGAGAGAGAGAGAGAGAGAGAGAGAGAGAGAGAGAGAGAGAGAGAGAGGGAGAGGAGAGAGAGGGAGAGAGTGAGAGGGAGGGAGAGGGAGGAAGAGGGTGGGAAAGAGAGGGAGAGAGAGGTGAAGAGGGAGGGAGAGAGAGGGACAGAGATAGAGGGGGGGGGGTGAGAGAGCGGGAAGGGAGAGAGAGGGAATGAAGAGAGGGAGGGAAATTTGGCGGGAGGGAGAGAGGGAGAGAGAGTGAAAGGGAGGGAGAGAGAGGGACAGAGAGAGGGAGAAAGAGCGAGGGAGGGAAAGGGAAATAAAGAGAGAGGAAGAAAGAGAGAAATAAAAACTCAAGGAGAGAGAGGAATAGAGAGAAAGGGGGATAGAGAGACAGAGGAGAGGAAACAAGAGAGGGAGAGATAGAGAAAGAGAGAAAAAAACAGAGAGAGAGAGAGACATAGGAGAGATGAGAGAGATATACACAGAGAGACCTCGCAAGCGTGAGAGAGAGCGAGAGAGAGTAAAAGAGAGAGAGAGAGAGAGAGAGAGAGAGAGAGATTTCAAAAATAAATACAGTACAACATCAAAAACGCTACGCAAATATAACGGCAAAGACAACATCTGAAACTCCTTAAGAGTCCTCCAGCTGACACCAGATGCCGCCAGAATGCAGCATCACTTTTTTATTTGGGCTCCGGTAGACGCAGGATGAAATCTTAAAGCTAGCAGACTTTGAGCTTTACTAAAGGGCAAGTCTCTCCATCGCTGCCCTAATTCCTGCAGGCCCTGACGACACCACTAACCTAGTTAATGAAAGACAATCCAGAGCCCATCTAATTACAGGGCTATTCCCTGAAGACCTAAGCGACTTTCTTTGTTGTCTTCTGCAAGGGCAGAAATGTCCTTGCCAGCCTACACACGTTTCATTATCATTACAATTTTCAGTTGCGTCTACGACTGTCGACCAATACCTGTGATTTATTTCTCAGGCGATTTCAATGGCCGTAAGGATTCTCCTTCAACTGATATGCTGCTTCTGCTGCTTCTTCTTCTTCTTCTTCTTCTTCTTCTTCTTCTTCTTCTTCTTCTTCTTCTTCTTCTTCTGCTGCTGCTGCTGCTGCTGCTGCTGCTGCTGCTGCTGCTGCTGCTGCTGCTGCTGCTGCTGCTGCTGCTGCTGCTGCTACTACTACTACTACTACTACTACTACTACTACTACCATGAGTAGTAGATAACCAGCTCTGAGGCGAAGGAGTTACCGACGCCATTTGTATTTGCGTTCTAAACACAGCTGACTGCGATTTGGTAGCAGGCGGCCTTGGTATTTCATAAAAAAGGTATGAGTGCCCTTCGTTCATAAATCAATGGCAAACTACTGAACGTAAATTTGCTAAGAAATCACAGTCAACAAATGCTAGATTTGACTGCGACGTCCTGTAAATCATATGCAACTAAGTTCTTACATTCAACACAGATATGGGACTGTGTTATCCTACGCACGTTGCTTGTAACATCGACACTCCGAGGATATATGCTGACATCATCTATCATCTATGTCAGGGGTGGGCAAACTTTTTGTGCGTAGGGCCACATTGACAAATGTAAAGCTATTGGAGGCCGCATATATTTTATGTTCACTTTGTTTACAGCAACCTATCACAATAAGTAATTATGAAGGACTGTTTACAAAAATAGAAAATTATAAAATAAAATGTTATCAAAAATGTTAAAACAATCATAACGTTACATGGAATTCTGTAAAATTCAACAAACTAAATTAACAACGAAGTAAAAAATTTTTATTTTTAAATATCCTCGAGGGCCGCATAATATCGGTTGCTGGGTCGCATGCGGCCCGCGGGCCGTAGTTTGCCCACCCCTGATCTATGTGAAATATCATCTCACAGATCTAGTAGATGTGAAATCATACCATGTACTAACCCATCCGACAGGTTCTAAATGTTTAATAAATGCAAGTGAAGGAGCCTTTTCCACGCATTAAGGCCCACTGGACACTTGGTGCTTAGCTCATATTTTTACTGACCAGTCAACGGTCGGCGGGTGAAGTGGTCAGTCTCACGCCGGAAGCCTTCATTTTCCTGTGATTGTACCATGTCTGTGATGTCGTCAATCACGTGTTCTTCTCGGGCACCTATTTTAGACATCCGACCACTCTTGAGAATATGTGTATACCCCACAATAGTGACACTCCCTGCGATTGTACAATGTCTTTGATGTCATATATCATATGTTCTTCTCGGGAAACTATTTTTGACACCTGATCACGATTGACAATATGTGTACATCCTAAGATATTGTGATTCTCTGTGACTGTGCGTCTTTGATGTCGTCAATCATATTTTCTTCTCAGGCGCCTATTTTGGCATCTGATCACTATTGGCAATATGTGTATTACCCAAGATAGTGTCATTTCGTGTTTTTGTCTTTGATGTCCTCAATCACATTTTCTTCTCGGGTGCCTATTTTGACATCTGATTTCGATTGGCAATATGTGTACATCCGAAGATGGTGTCATTCCATGTGATTGTACAATGTATGTGATCCGTTAGTCACATTCTCTTCTTGGGCGCCTATTTTTGACATCTGATCACTCTTGAGAATATGTGTATTACCCAAGATAGTGTCATTTCGTGTGATTTTCTTTGATTTCGTCAATCACATTTTCTTCTCAGGCACCTATTTTGACACATGATTATGGTTGACAATACGTGTACTCATTTTAGCCTGAGTCAACCTGAACACCTAGGTAATTTTTGTAAAATAAACCACATCCGCCCCGAGGCGGCTCAAACCCATACCACAAGTCCGACAGCCGAGTGTCTAGCCACTGCACTCTCGCTGCTCACTTCTAAACGTACACTGAAGAGAAGTTACTAGCAAACGTGACTTCCAGAACTTTTGTAGCAATGGCAAGCTAAATTATGAAACGACAATAATGATGGCTCAAACATTTTACTGGGAAATAAAGATTAAGAAAACTACCGCACAAAACATGGTTGAATTGCCAATCTATTCTGCAAAAATTCTCTGGAAAATGTAATTGAAGAAAGCCAGAAAAGATAATAACATTTAAACGACGTCAATGGATTAAGAATGAGTTAGAAAGGCAAAAAATTGCAACGGAATAATGTCAGTCATTCTGGCCACATAGAGGTCGATACGACCTGGAGCTAAAAAGAAAATGAAACAATACGCGAAAATCACTAAATTAAAATTTACAAAGAATTGAAACCAAAAATATGTGAGGAATGAAAGGGGAAGACGATGTGGGTTAGTGTGGAGGATTGTGGACCCTGGATCAGGGAGGGGGATTTCGACTGGAATCGGGTCAAAGTTAGATTTAGAATTGACCTAGTTGGTAATGAGCCGAGGACTTATCTTTGTGAGCTGCAAATATGGAAGACCAGTCTGGTAATTGTCTTTCCATGTCACATGTCCCTATTGATGTTATAGTGTGGTGTGATATCTAGTGCTGCATCAAACAAAATCCAAAGGAAAATAAAGAAATATTGCAAAAATGTCTTATTATTATTATTGTTATTATTGTTATTATTATTATTATTATTTACTTCTTCTTCTTCTTCTTCTTCTTCTTCTTCTTCTTCTTCTTCTTCTTCTTCTTCTTCTTCTTCTTCTTCTTCTTCTTCTTCTTCTTCTTCTCTTCTTCTCCTTCTTCTTCTCTTCCTCCGCTTGTTAGTTAGTTAGTTATTTATTGGCGTGTCATCCTTGCTCTTCGGCCGACAAGCACCATAGGTGCTCAGATCCTCCCCTCAACATTTACATCAGCGTCCGGTGGCTAATAGTGTCAGTTCTGTTTTGGTTGACGAGGTTCCTCATTCTCCTGGTATCCTCTCGCGTCTTGCCGTGCCAATTTTAACTTTGAAGTCTCTCATTCTGGACATCGATGTGGACTCACAGGCGTCAAAGTTCTCCACACTCAACATCTGTCTAAGGGCGCTAACCATGATGATGAGAACAGGGGGCAGTGGAGTGACATGATGATGAGAACAGGGACAGTGGACTAACATGACTAAGAGAATAGGAACAATGCACTAACATGATGATGAAAACAGGGACAATGTGGTAACATGATAATGATGAGAACAGGGACAGTGGACTAATATGATGATGAGAACAGTGACAGTGTGCTCACACGAGGATGAGAACAGGCACAATGTGATAACATGATGATGAGAACAGGTGACAATATGCTAACATGATGATGATGAGGAGAGGGACAGTGGACTAATATGATGATGAGAACAGGGACAGTAGACTAATATGATGATTGAACAGGGACAGTGGACTAATATGATGATGAGAACCGGGACAGTGGATTAACATGATGATGATGCAAACAGGGACAATGGGCTAAAATGATGATGAGAACAAGGACAATGGACTGACATGATAAGATGTGAACAGGAGACATGAAGGTGGTGACAACTCGCGATAGTAGAGAGGCATGATCAGATGACTTCAACACCAGTCTTCTAACAGACTAGCATGATGATGATAATAATAAGAACAACGAAGAGACACTATCAAACTATTTCAACACCGACATTCTATGATCATAGTTCTAACGATGATAACAACGACGACAATGACGATAATTCTTAAGCTTGCAGCAATCATCCCAAGAGATTCACCAGTTTTAAAAACAAGCCATGTACCAGAATTTTTAACGCCATTCATTTTCGCCAACAAAACCATTAGTCATCGACTTACTGTAAGCCATAATTTATCCCAAGCCTCATTTCTATACAGAATTTATTCTCTAAACTACAGGCTTCAAATAATTATATATCAATTAATAATAGCCTAATTATCATGTTTAATGATTTTTTACATTATTTTACATGATTACACACCGCGAGAAAACTGTAACGAAAAGGGCATGCAAATTTGACAATTATCCTGATGTATGGAACGTGGGGGGAGGCTGCCTATCCGCGGACTTAATGCGCTTGAATTTCCGATGCGCTGACAGCGGGTGGTTGGTCCATCCTCTATGCAGGTCAGTCGGACTGAAAGTTGATTTCCCGTTCAGAAAGCAAATGGCAAACTACTTAACTGCCTAGAAAATTAACTTGATGTTGGGGTTAATCACAACGTACTGCATTGGAAAATCAACTTGATGTGGGGTTGATCACAACGTACTGCAATGGACATGCAACAGTTTATGGGACTTAGATGCGGATCCTACACGAAGTGGAGATGTGGGTTGGAGAAATATGAGAATAATGAGACGGAGAAAAAACATCCAACCTTGATTTAATAAGATCAAGCGGATAAGACAGGACTTGTCTGAAGAAGGATATAAAAGTAGATAATGAAACAAGAACACAGAGCTGATCCACGACTCTGGTAATCGTATGAGATGGTGAAACATGACGGTCCACGCTTATAGGCATGACATATGATGATGAATGAAACATTAGGATATATAAACACAGATTTCTTGCATTACATATTGAGATGTAAGAGTGTTTAGGCTTAGGGACAGTGAACGCTCTTCACAGCTCTCCCGACACACAGAGATGAAGATTTGAAATCAGCTGCAGACGCTTTGGAACCATACCACCTTGCGTTGATTTCGATGCTAAAGTTCTTGGTCGTCCAGAAAGCCATGGCAAATTAATGTAAAACATTTAACAAGTAAATGGCAAACACCTAAATAGTGCTTGGGTTGATTGCGAGTTCTTGTAAAGAACATGCAACTAACTTAAACAAAAGAAATAAAACAGTAATGATGGGGAGATAACCGACACAAATAAAACAATAATGATTTATTTGGTTGTTTCGGGATTTGAAATTTAAATATTGAACACAACCCACTAATGGCAACGCTGATCGTATTCCGGTATGAATATAAGGTCTATCCACGTCAATGTGGAAGCACTACACTCGAGTTTCGCTCTTGTTTGAGCTCGTCAGTAGTGCATATCCCTGACCGGATCCGGAAACAAACCCCGGATCACTGGCGTGGGAAGTGTGTAACCACGCGGCACACGTTGGACACGGCCAAACTATCATAACAGAATATTACAACGTCACCCATCGTAGGCTATGCTCAAGATTGCCCAATCGCCGCAACTGACGTCCGTCAATCGATGTGGACCCGAACGTTCAGGACTTCTCACTGGCAAAGAACACCAGGCCTCCTAAAATCGTCAGTCGCGGCGATTGGGCAATCTTGAGCATAGCCTACGATGGGTGACGTTGTAATATTCTGTTATGATAGTTTGGCCGTGTCCAACGTGTGCCGCGTGATTACACACTTCACACGCCAGTGATCCGGGGTTTGTTTCCGGATCCGGTCAGGGATATGCACTACTGACGAGCTCAAACGAGAGCGAAACTCGAGTGTAGTGCTTCCATATTGACGTGGATAGACCTTATGTTCATACCAGAATACGATCAGCGTTGCCAGTAGTGGGTTGTGCTCAATATTTAAACCAATCATGAGCGGGAGTTAACCAAAACAAACAGAACAGTAAAGAGGAAGAGATACGGGAGATAACCAAAACAAAGAAAACAGTAAAGAGGAGGAGATAACCGAAACAAAGAGAACAATAATGATGAGAAGATAACCAAAGTAAATAAAACATTAATGAGTGGGAGATAACCAAGCAGATAAAACAATCACGGTGAGATAACTGAAACAAAATACAACAGTAATGACGGGAGAGATAAGAGGAATAAATATTTTATAAAATTTTTTTAAATTTCTATTAATTAATTCTGAAAGTATTGTTTAAGAACACGCGTTCATATCCATTCGACCACCATGACCTAAAAGTCAATATTACTACCTGATCAGTACCGGCAGACGACTTGCGTTGATTTCGACGGTATGAGACGTCGGTCATTCAGAAAGCACTGGCAAACTTCTCAACGTAAAAACTGCTTATAATTCACAAATAGCCAAACAAAATATGTGGTTGATTGCGACGTTCTGTAAAGAGTTGAGTTGAGTTGAGTCAAGAACCGGCATCATTGCACTCAGGACATTCCCATACGTGCTCAGTCCCCTCGTTCAACAGCCAGTGAAGAGTCATACTACTAATTGTTCCCACCGCTATCTGATTAAATGTTCTCCTGGTCTTCCCTCTCAGTTTTGAGATTCTTCCAGAACCCCTGCCGATTCCCTGCAATCTCATTCTTTCCACATATGGGTTCTCAATCTGTGAAGAACATGCAGCTAACTTGGTTCTCAATCTGTGAAGAACATGCAGCTAACTTAATTTCATAAGTGATGTACGAATGAAATAACGTATGAGAGGAAGGAGAGAAGGACATAATGGCAGACCGGCCTGCGTGCCCAATTCTTAACCCTTTGAAAATAAAGGCTGTTTGTTTGTTTGTTCATATCAGCAATAGCGTTCCTTTAATGTCATTTGTTTTGTGTTGCTATGTAATTACGGATGAAGATTTGTTTCAGCAATGTCCTCTTTTTTTGTGATTGAATTCTGGTGTAGCTAATCTACACTGTGTTCTCTTTCGAACTGTTTACAGCTTTCTCCTCGTAGTTAAACCCATTTAATCTATGTCTACGGCTTTCTCAAAGTTAAACTCATTTCATCGATGTCTACAGCTTGCTCGCAGTTAAACCCATTTAATCCATGTCTGCAACAATAAAACACGTCCCGTGGAGAACAACATTGATGCTTGCTTCCACAATTTAAACATCGCCCACTCAAGTTATACAGACCACAGACCAACCGGGTGGAAGGACTTCTCATTGGTAAGAATTACTAATCGTCTTCAGAAAGACTTTTCGTTCAAAACGGACGTCTGGGTAGAAAATCACGCCTACGGGGCCGTCAGACCAGTCTACGCATGTGCGTGCGGAAATGTCATCGTCGTTTGCCAGTAATGAGTCCGGCACCCACCCACCCCACTCCACCCCACACAGAGAACACTATGGTGATGTGGTTTTAATGAAGCCTGCTGGAGAATCGATCCAATCAGGCGGTATCGCTGCTACAGTGTCTGGTAGTCAAGGACAGATGCGGAGATTAATAATAAATACGGGCTCTTGTGGAATCGATTTCTGCGAGAAGTCGGCTTTCGAAGCTAATTTTCTGGCACGAAATTCTAGAAAGGTGGAGAGACTATTGGTTATTTTTGTCGTCGTTATGTACTTTGTGACGGAGATATGGCTTAGGGGCAATGAACGTAATCTGAGAGACCAAGTAAACGATGGACAGAAGGAATAACATTATCCTTGGGAATTTAGATATTTGAAGCCCATAAACGGGCATTCTCCGGCTGTTTATGCTTCACCTGGACACTACAAGGTACAAAAGGATCAAGTGAGATGAGATAAGAGGAGGTGAGGTGAGATGAGGTGAGGTGAGATGAGATGAGATAAAGTGGGGTGAGATGATATAAGATGAGATGTTACATATACATGAACCCATAAATCAGTCATTAATTCGACGACTAGACTCCCACGGGGGAAGTAGAAACACCAGGTATAAGCTAATCATCACAGTACTCCACAGGACAAGAGACCTATTTGGCGTCACTCACCTCCTCTCCACGCTACTGTACATATTCTATTGAGGGTAGGTTTCTGATGTTAAATCTTAACCAGAACCGCGCCTATTCGGCATACCCTTATCAATATTTAACTGTCCATGGATATTTGCTGTCCATGCATGCAATGCACAGCCCCCTCCCCACTCCCCCACCTTAATTTTCGCTCTTATCAGAGAAGGTTAAACGAAGTTGAATGTGACATCCTGGGTTGTTAGTAAAAGGTCCTTCCTCTGGACATAAACTCTCATCTTTCGAAACAGAGACGGGCGTAGTTCCTTCTTCTCACCCACAGAGCATTACTGCTCCGCGTGAGAAAGCCTCAAATATTGGGGAAAGATAAAATAGTAGATCAAAGACAACTATTATAAAACAGTTATGCACAGACCTATCAAGGCAGACATACAGGGAATTAAAGAAAGTAACTCAAGACACACATATCTGAAATTGAATAACCGAGAAGCATTATAATCAGCCAAACAGGTGAAATACTTGATGAAAATGACGATGATGATTATATTGATAATAATGATATTGATGATGATGATGATAATGACATACATAGAACTAAAGAGAATGTCACAAGGGAGATACTTATGGTCCCAACGGCTAAAATAATGATGATGATGATGATGATGATGATGATGATGATGATGATGATGATGATGATGATGATGACGATGATGATGATGATGACGATGATGATGATGATGATGATGATGATGATGATGATAATGATGATGATGATGATGATGATGATGATGATGATGATGATGATGATGATGATGGTAGTGATGATAATTGTGGTGGTGGTGGTAATGATGACATATATGGAAGTAAATTGAAAAGCGCAAGACTTGTAACTATGGAAGGAAAGTAACTGGAATGTTAACAAACCCCCCAAGCGGCTGAAATAATGGTAATGATGATTGTGGTGATGATGATGATGATTGTGGCGATGATGATGATGATGATGATGATGATGATGATGATGATGATGATGATGATGATGATGATGATGATGATGATGATGATGATGATGATGATGATGATGACGATGATGGTGGTGGTGATGATGATGATGATGATGATGATGATGATGATGATGATGATGATGATGATGATGATCATTATCATTATCATGATGATCATGGTGATGATAATGATGATAATTGTGATGGTGGTTGTGATGATGATGGTGATGATTGTGATGATGGTGATGATGATGATGATGATGATGATGATGATGATGATGATGATGATGATGATGATGATGATGATGATGATGATAGTGGTGATGATGATGATGATGATGATGATGATGGTGGTGGTGGTGGTGGTGGTGGTGGTGATGATTGTGATGGTGATATTGATGAAACGTATGATGATGGTGGTGGTGATAATGATGGTGATGATCGTGATAATGTTACTGATGATAGTGATGATACTGATGATGATGATGGTGATGATTGTGATGATGATAATGATGATAGTGATTATAATGATGATGGTGGTT
>OY992885.1:106393663-106438663 GCA_963921405.1 Cepaea hortensis
TATCACCTCTCTTCTCCCCACTGTTCATCTCTCTCTCTCTCTCTCTCTCTCTCTCTCTCTCTTATATATATATATATATATATATATATATATATATATATATATATATATATATATATATATATATATATATATATATATATATATCCGTTAAGTGAAGGTATTTCTGTATAGTATATCCGTTAAGTGAAAGTATTTTACCCGCCTTAAGATGCCCTGGATACATGGTGCTAGACATCTATTTTTGTAGACTAATGGGCACTTGCCGGTCTCCCCGGCAAAGTAGTTAAGGACGTTGTTCGTAATCCCGTATACTCACGTATGAAACACAGCTGCGTGAGATTCGGCAGCGGATCGCGTCGCGCTGGTTACTTACGGAGAGATGTCAGCCGGTTGTTCAGAAAGCAATGGCAAACTATTGAACGTAAATCTTGCCAAGACATCAACAGCAGCTGAAAAATGCTGGCGTTAACTGCAATGTCATGTAAAGGATATGCTGGCAAAAAATTGGCACTAGGTAGGCGATGTGGTGGCCTGTACTTCCCAAGACGTATCCTGGCAGCCATTTTAGGTTAGGTCGACGTGGGGGTCACAGTAAATTGTAAAAGTTTGAATCCTCCCCGACGCGGATTAAACCGTGATCATCGGGTCTACGATACAATACGATAAATACTGCGTGACTAAAGCAACAAACACTTCGAATCAGACAACGTGACTAACACAACGCACAGTATCAGAACGAACGTGACACACTAAACAAACAGTGACACGAAAGATGGCGTGACTAACGCAACAGACAGTATCAGGGGAAATAACGTAACACACACAGCAAACAATAACAGAAGAACGGCATGACTAACACATCAACGCACTATAAGAAAAAACGTGACACACGCAACAAACAAACGAACGAAGGAACGAACAAACTTTATTTTCAAAGGGTTATAAATTAGGCACGCAGGCCCGTCTTACATTCGGCCTTTCTAATCACTCATCTTTCGTTCATCAATTGTGCATGTTACATTCACGTAGGAAAACAATAACAGAAGGACAGCGTGACAACAAACGCTATCAGTGAAAAAACTTGATCAAAACAATAAACAAGACCAGAAACGTCATACGAGAAAATAAAAACAACAACAACAACAGAAAATGACGAGAAATTTAAAAACAGGCAGTTACAAGCAAGAGATAGCAACCAAAAGGTTAAATGACACAGTTGTTTATTGTTGTCATAGTCATTATGTTATGACAATGTCAGATTATATTGCAGTAAAATGATGTCACTTCCATTTAGCAATATCGATCGAAACTGGCATTTCAATAGCTGACAGGTATGTTTCTATTCGAATATTTTTTTGGCTTACAAGTGATTTGTGTTTTCTTAACTGGCAATCGGAAGAATAGCCGGGAAGTCAACGAAGTTGACAGGTAACTGCGCTAATAATGTCATTTGCATGGTCGGACAAGGGTTCCATGCCCGTATTTTCGCCTGCTAAAGTGAGGGGAAAGACTGGCAACCTATTTCTACCTACATTCAAGCCTCATCATCAGCATATGCCATGCCGATAAGCGTGGGCGTAATGTTTCGCCAGCTCACTACATTGCCACAGTCGTGGATCAGCTCTGTTTTCTTGTCTCAACTATGACATGTGGCCAAGCCATCCAGGTATTTACTTCTCTACCTTCTCCATGTTCTCTTCCCCTCAATCTTCCCAGTTGTCACCAAGTTCTCTCTCTCTCTCTCTCTCTCTCTCTCTCTCTCTCTCTCTCTCTCTCTCTCTCTCTTCTCCCCCCCCCCACCCCAAGTGAAACGTGATTCTAGATATTTAAATTCGCTGGTTTGTTTTATTTTCACGTTCTGTATTTTTACTGACAGGGTGTCTGATTGTCTGCTTATCACCATTATCTCTGTTCAATGCTTATTTTCATGATATATTTCTCACACTTAGTACTGACTTGATTTACATGGTTCTGAAAGCTATCTTCATCCTCTTTGTGTAAATGATGTAAGTATGTATGCAGGTAGGGGTGCGTGCGTTTATTCATGTGTGTATGTAAGTGTCTGTCTGCCTGTCTCATAACATGGTATTATGTATTGTTTATGTTTACAACGGTCATTTGACAATGTTTTCCCCCCTATGTGAATGTAACCTGCATAATAGACAATTAATGAACGAAAGATGGGTGATTGCAAGGGTCGAATGTAAGACGGGCCTGCGTGCTCAATTTGTGACCCTTTGAAAATAAAGGTCTTACGTTATTCGTTCTTCTATTAACACTTTGTCGTCCGCAAATAATAATTCTGAACTGTTATTGTCTTCTTCATGTTCTGCTTCTCGGCGAATAGCAGAAAGCGAAGAAGAAGGTAACATTTCAGAATTATTATTTGCCGACGTCGATACTCCATCAACATCAAAAATGAAAACCATTACAGTTAGCATCGCTCATAATAATAATGACATATGATTCGTAATACACAGCTATGGTTTTAAGTGTAGTGAAAAATGTCTACCGTAAATGCTGTATTGTAACACTTCTTTTCCCAAGTGGTTAAGCAGACTAAAGCGTGCAAATATGCACTCAATAAAAGCATTCACAGTTGACAGCCATCAAACACGTGTCCTATGGTTCCAGCTTCCAATATGGCAGCTACGCGTGCCAATCAGAAGTCAGATAAATTAGCATCCGGCTTCGGGAAGCACGCGCTTTTGTTGTTCGGCACGTGCGCGGCTTTGTGCGAATAGGGTGCGATAGTTGGTATTGGTGTGCTGCCGTCGTTTGAGATACTTGGGGTGCTTCTCCTTCGTGTGCGCCCAAGTGTGTGTAGGCGTATGTTGTTTGCCTGTCATTGGATTGTATGTCATTTGTAAGAAGTGGTTATAATGTAAAACCCGACAGCTATGTTATATATCACAGGCGGGGAACGTCAGGTCCGCGTGTCGTATGCGGTCCACGAAATCATTTATTCCCGTCCTGGCCAAGGCAACCGCATTTGGACTAGAAATTCAATAAATCTAGGAGCTTTTTTCTGAGTCATAATAGTAAAGTAAATTTTGAGGGGCAGACAAGGACACTCGAGTAAGGAATACACAGAACATATACGGAGCAGTGTTCGCGTTAAACGTGTTGCTGGGAGCGTTTCTTTTCTATACTTGCCATTGAAAATTCAAATAGTTGACTGTGCTCAAACCTGATGCAACCCTGAAAAAAAAAATAGTTGCGAATATCAACATCATGAATACCAGCTAACATACGCCTCGCCAAAGAGAACAGGTTCCAGCTATCACATTTGGGGTGAGCTAATTAAATGTTTGACCAAATATAGCAGGCTAGTTGTTAAATTGATAAATTGTAAGGCCCGCAATTGATCCTATAAATATCTCATGGCCCTGGGCAGACAAAAACACGGTTTTCCCCACCACCCGGTTATAGATGCAAAGGGATTTAAAGAGGAACGTTCTAGTGCATTAGCTAGCATGGTTGTGTGACGATACAGTGACCAGCACGGTTGTGTGACAACGTAGTGGCCAGAGTTGTAGTGTGGCTACGCAGTAGCCAGAAGGTTGTGTGACGACGCAGTAGCCAGATGGTTGTGTGACGACACAATGGCCAGATGGTTGTGTGACGACGCAATGGCCAGATGGTTGTGCGACGGGCTAACATTTGTAATGGCGTATAGCACCAGTAAACATATACTGCCTTTGTGCTTGACCTTCCGGTGCGTTGACAGAGACGTAGGGATATCATTAAATACACCGACCAGTCAAACATCAGCGTTGACTTCCCGTGCAGAAAGCAATGGCAAACTACTGAACGTAAAATTGTGCAGAAAAATCAACCTCGAGTTGGAGTTGATCACTGTGTCCTGCAAGGGAAATAAGCATTGTATGTACACATTTGCATGTGCTCCTGTTTGTACACATTTGTATGTGCTCCTGTTTGTACACATTTGTATGTGCTCCTGTTTGTACACATTTGTATGTTCTCCTGTATGTACACATTTGTATGTGCTCCTGTATGTACACATGTGTATGTGCTCTTGTATGTACACATGTGTATGTGCTCTTGTATGTACACATGTGTATGTGCTCCTTATGCAACACATTTGTATGTGCTCCTGTATGTACACGCGTGTGTGTGCTCTTGTATGTGCTATTAACATACAGTCAGAATTAGAACCGGCAGGAAGGCTAACCCGCTCAACAAACAGAAGCCGGAATGTGCCGACCAAGATGTGCAAATATCGCAGCTCTGCTGTAAACTGACACAACGCAATTACGCCCGAACCAAAACAAAAATATATCTGACGAAGGAAGACGAAAAATATTGGGACCTTGCGCAATTTTTTGACGAGCTGCACCTCCCACGCCGGCCAAAGAATCACCCCTTTCTGCACTCTAATGTGGGAAACTTGAACAGTTCTGTTACCCTACAGCCTACAGAGAATTCTTATCGAGCCACTCTTTTCTCAACACAACCCACTCTCACCCTTCTCTCTATTGCTATGTGCTCGCGCGAGATTAGAAATAAATTAACCCGTTTTATTGATCCGTTTTATTATAGTTATTTTTATCCGCATTGTGTCGTTTCTCCAGCTTCTTTCATTTCTGTTTTTTAACATGGTGGTGTGCGACTTCCGCTTGTGTGGAGCTGTGCACGGCGTGAATAGAGATTCCTGAATGTTTCAGTTTTTCATTGTTTCCCTCAATTATCTGCTTTATATTGTTCTCTGTTTTACTCTCTTTGTGCCAAAGCCATTTTTATAATGAAATTTTCATCAACAGCCTCGAGATTTCGTTCCGTGTAATGAGCTTTTGATATTTTTATTGATTTTTCATTTCACTTTGAAAGCTGTTAACAGCGAGAAAGGTTTTAGATGAAGATGAAAAGAAGAAGAAGAAGACGTAGAAGGACGAGGAGGGGACGGAGAAGGAGGAATAAGATGAGGAGGAGAAGAGGTGAAATTAGAAGGAGGGGGATTTGGAGACAACGATGAAGCAGAAGCTGCTGATTAAGTCTCATATGATGATTAATTGTCTTAAGCGACTTCCCATGTCTGTCATGAGTGTATAAATCGCCGAAATGTTGTCACTGCGAAATGTTATCTCAATTAAAATATCAATATAGTAGTTTTCTCTAAGCAACCTGCTTTAAATTGGTACATAATACAAACAACATGTCTGCTTCCATATAAACAACTTTTAAGTCATAACTGTTACACACCTCTCATCTCATCATCATCTCATCATGTTCCTCTTGTACCCTGCGGTGTCGAGGTGAAGTATAAACTTCGTGAGAGTGCCCGATTATGGGCTTCATATATCGACATTCCCATGGATTCTGCTATTCCCTCCGTCCAATGTTTACGTGGTCGGCCTTTTCCTCTGTTTCCATCTGGTCTGTACATCATTGCTTGTTGTGGCAACACACCGCTACTTCTCATTTTCCGCCATCTTTTTTTGTTTGGTCCAAACCCACTTTTTGTTTGACGCTGAACATACAATGAAAACTGTCAGAGATGATATAAACAGGCAGCAATATGATGCCCTAAATATCGGTGGTCATGAAATACCAGAGATTCGATATGCTGATGATACAGTATTACTATCCACAACACAGAATGGCATAGAAAACATAATAATATCAACCCAAAGAAATAGTGAAAATCACAACTTATATCTAATCAAAGCGAAAACAAATATAATGCATACAGTTAAAACTACTATGGAAAAAGAAATATATGTTAATGAGGAAAGATTGGAAGTGGTGGAAAATGTCGAATATCTTGGGTCATTGATTACTAACAATGGTGACACAATGAATATAATTAAATGACGACTATCAATTGCTTTTCAAAGACTAAAACAACTAAATAAATTATGGAGTGGGATAAACAGAACTACAAAAATTAGTTTTTAAGAGCATGAATCTTTCCCATTGCAACTGTGAGACCTGGACACTTACTAAACAAGCTGAACAGCGCATAAATGCTTTTGAATATAAATGTTATAGACGGGTTCTAAGAATATCGTGGGTAAGGAAAAGAACAAATGCATCCATACTTCAAGAGCTGAATACTGAAGAGGGTTGGCTATTAAAGACGATAAAACAAAGAAAATTGAAATATTTTGGTCACTTGAAACATCATGAAAGATTGGAGAGAACAATAATGGAGCGATATATACCTGGGAAGAGAGGAAGATGAAAGCCAAAGAGAAGATGGGTGCAGGATGTGGCGGATGATCTCCAGATGGGTGTATCGGACGCGGAACATCTTGCATGTGATCGAGAAGTTTTCCGGAAGGTTTTTATGAAAGTGAGGTTAAGCAAAGGACATGCTACTGAATGAATGAATGAATGAATGAATGAATGAGTGATTATGGTAAGGTACCTTTCTTATGCATCGTATATGTTCATTACGTTCACATCATTTTTCTATAAAACTACATCTCTGAATCTTCCATATATTTCCTCGCTAATTCGCTGATTATCCATGATTCAAGTCGATAAATCGGGATAGACTCGATATATCTCTTAAGATCTCTCTTTCTCAGCACGATGTGCAAAGGTATATGGCGTAAATTATTCTGCATCTTGTGAAAAGCAAATTTTGCTGTCACTTTTCTATACGTAACTTCTTTAATACATTGTCTTGACAGACAAGACGTTCGGGTGACAAAATCCATGTGTGGTGCCGAATATTGGACAGACCATAGTCTCATTATCTCGAAAATAAACATACACATCAAACCACCCCTGCGTCCTCAAGGGGCAAAAATACAAGGAAAGCTAAATGTCACCCTCCTAAACAGCAATAAAATTCAGTTGTCGTTTGACAACATGCTGGAAGACCGCCTCAAGCCAAATGCTGCAGCTAAACAGGATGTGGAAACAGAATGGAGAGCCCTAAAGGACATATTTACAACACTGCTATGGAAATCCTGGTGCCGAGAAATATCTTCTCCTCGAGGCACATTTGAATGACCCGAAGTCAACATAAAAAAAATATGCCTTCAATAACATTCGGAGAGTAGTGCAGCAGAAACTTCGGCACATGCGGGACTCCTGGCTGAGCAGCAAAGCTGATGGAATTCAGGGCTTTGCTGACAGACATGATATGAAAACTTCTACGACTCACTGAAAGCGGTCTATGGTCCTTCATCACCAGGCATAGTTCCCCTCCTCAGTGCAGACGGGGGAACATTGGTCACCGATAAGAAAGAAATCCTTCAACGCTGGGCAGAGCATTTCAGCAACATCTTAAGTGCAGCTTCTTTCTTCGATGATGAAACCATCAACTGCCTTCCTCAAGTTCCCACTAATGATACACTTGATGACCTGCCAACCATAGTGGAAGTAAACAAAGCCATCCAGCAACTCTCCAGCGGCAAGGCACCTGGTCCGGACTCCATCCCGGCAGAGATATACAAGGCAGGTGGGCCGGTCCTAATCGAGCAGCTTCACCAAGTCTTTACAAACATATGGGTGAACGAGACCATGCCACAAGATTTCAAGGACGCGTCAATAGTCAACCTTTACAAACGTAAAGGAAACCGCCAATACTGTGACAACCACCGAGGCATCTCCTTGCTCTCAGTCGCAGGGAAGATACTCGCCAGAATTTTTCTCAATAACCTCACGGCCCATCTCGATCAAGGTCTTCATCCTGAGAGTCAGTGTGGCTTCTGAAAACAACGAGGAACTGTTGACATGATTTTCGTTGCAAGGCAGCTGCAAGAGAAATGTCAGGAACAGAACTCTGAAATGTTCTCCACTTTCATTGACCTTACCAAGGCTTTTGATACAGTCAGCAGAGAAGGACTGTGGAAGATTATGGCGAAATATGGCTGTCCACAAAAGTTTGTCCAAATAATGCGGCTATTTCATGATGTTGTGCAGGCAAGAGTACAGGAAAATTGTGAACTGTCTGAGCCCTTTCCTGTCACCAATGGAGTGAAGCAAGGATGTGTCCTGTCACCAACACTGTTCAGCCTTATGTTTTCAGCTATGCTGACGAATGCCTTCGTGAACAATGATATTGGAATAGACATCAACTACCGCATGGATGGAAAGTTGTTCAATCTCAGAAGACGGGAAAAAAAAATTGTGTTGCGTATCCCTTACGGGACGTTGCAGTCAACACCAGCATTTTTTCAGCTGCTGTTGATGTACTAGGCAAGTGTTACATTCAGTAGTTTGCCATTGCTTTCTGAACGACCGGCCCTTATACCTTTTTCGAAAAAACCAGCACCGCCGTGTTTCGAACCCGGGTATACGGGCTCACAAACCGCGTTCACAAGCCCTTAGCCACAGAGAAAAGCCAAAACCAAAACTAACAGCGACACCGTCAGAGAACTGCTGTTTGCTGATGACTGCGCTCTATATGTCAACTCAGAGGCAGACATGCAACGCAATGTGTCAGCTTTCTCAAATGCCTGTGCCAACTTTGGGCTCAATATCAACTTGGAGAAGACTGTAGTTATGTACCAGCCAGCTCCAGGGAATAATCACACTGTGCCGAATATCAAAGTGAATGATCATAGACTAAGTGTTGTGGACAAATTCACCTATCTTGGCAGCACTGTGTCACAAGCTGCCACAATTGATGACGAAGTGAATGCAAGAATCTCCAAGGCCAGCGCGGCCTTTGGCAGACTGTACAAGAATATATCGGACAGAAATGGAATAAGCCTGCAAACAAAGCTGAATGTCTATAAAGCAGTTGTATTATCCACACTGCTATTTACTTGTGAAACATGGACTATTTAAAAGCGAAATAAAACCACTTCCACACAATCTGCCTTAGGAAGCTATTGAAGATTAAATGGCAAGACAAGATCCCAGACACTGAAGTTCTAGAAAGAGCATCCATGCCCAGTATCCACACTCTACTAATGAAAAATCAGATTCGCTGGGCTGGTCACTTAACTCATATGCCAGATCACAGGCTCGCTAAACAAATTTTTTACGACGAGCTGCGTTGCGGTAAACGCTCCCAGGGCGGCCAGAGGAAACGTTTTAAAGACACTCTGAAAGTCTCACTGAAAGCTTTTGGAATTCATCCTGACACCTGGGAGACTGCTGCTAAAGACCGTAATTCATAGCGTACATCATTACATAAGGGTGCAGTCACTTGTGAAGCAACCTGAACTGCAAGAGCTGTGAAGAAAAGGCTGGACAGAAAAACCACTGCAGGAGATCCTCCTGGAACGTCAAGCATTCTTTGCCCGCATTGTCAAAGAACATTTCGAGCCAAAATAGGCCTTATCAGCCATCTTAGAACTCACGGCTCCATACTTTCAACCCCACTGGATGAAATGAATGGTCATCATCATTCTTGACGGACAAACAACAATGCATTGTATATATCCTGTTACCAAAGATCCCACATAGTTGTACACACTGACATTCTTCAAACCACGTCCATTTATTCTGATATTATATTACGAGACATTCCCTCTTTGCAATTACCATTACTTCTGTTTTTATCCCCCTGAGAAATGACTTTCTAATCCCCTCTGAAAATGTCATATGAAAATATGGCCTGTTTCATCAAACAGACTATTGTTACATTTGTGCGCAATAACAAGGCGAAAGATGCAAACAGCACATTTACTCTGAAAGCAGTGGGGAGGTTTTTCATTATTTGGACCGTTTCTTTCTCCGCCACTACCATTACACCCCACACATCCATTTTTTTTTACGTTTCCGTTTGGACGACAGGTCCTGATAGATACCACAGGAAACGGAAGTCACCACCTCGTGGGATGCGATCAATGCGCATGTCAAACCGGAGGTGGTGTGTTATTTTGGGGAGAAAACTGCAATTCAGAACACGGGGATCATTCGGTTCAACATGCACTGAAACTAGAAAAGATAAATGTATTTCTGAAACTATTATTTGAAATAGACATATTTACTAGTGCAGTGGTATATATTGAAAGCTTGGTTGATATTTTGCTGATTCAGTGACAAACAAAAATATGTTTGCACTTAACATGATACATAATCAAATGAACAAGTATTATAACGTAAATTTCCGTTCACTGAGCATTGAGATTGCTGAAGATATAACGAAACAAAACAAATAACACCAATAACGTAGTATGGCGATGTATCGCCCTTCTGTTAAAATGTGAGGTTTTATTTGGCGATATATTATCCTTTGGCACTGATTCAGTTAAGAAAGAAAAAGGATGTGTCAAAGGTCATATTTTATATAAGAAGTCACGGGAGTACACTTGCCTTCCACCATAGTGATCATGTTTCCGTGTCATTGTCTTCTCAAATAGGGGACAAAATAAAAGGACCGGGGTACGTGTTCCACACGATCACGGTAAAATCCGAAAAGAGAATGCCGAAAAGGCCATTTCTTCTTCTGTTGTCCCCCATTTTGGTATAAGCCCTCAACTAACTCACGCGAAGGTAATCTTTTACTATCTCCCGCTGTACTTCCCATATAGTTCACCCCTGTCTTTAATCCTTCTCTCCGTGGTTTTTATGTGGCCCACTACTTGGTTGACTTTGTGGGTTCCAGACAAGAATTGTTTGGTTACACTGTCCTCGGATTTTCTCACCGTGTAGCTATCGCAAGCGTCTTTTCCTCAACTCTTGGTCCATTGGAAAGTTTCTAGCTCTCTCCATGAGCTTATTCCACACAGACACCAGTTCAGGACTGTTTGTGGTTTATCAGTTATTCCTATGGTCTTTGTCTATGTTTCTGATCCATAAAGCAGTACCGATTTAACATTGGAGTTGCATACTCCATGTTTCAAAAAGCCGTTTCCAAGGTTAAATTGTAATTATTTGTGTTTGTGCACAAGAGTCGACGTTGTGGCGATGGAGTTACGAACGCTGTTCATAATCCTGCATACCGCGTTTGAAACACAGCTGCGGGCGTTTTGGAAGCAGACCAATCTGCGCTGATGTTCATACAAAGGTATGAGTGTAGGAATGTAATGGAAAACTACTGAACGTAAACTTGCCAAGAAATCACAAACAGCCGAACAATTCTGGGGTTGACTGCGTGGTCCTGTAAAGGATATAGTATACAAGTATGTTGTGGAAAAGTGTGAGGAGTATAAAAGGTAATACCAAGTTTATCTCTAGTTGGTTAAAACTGAAATGTAATGGTGACTAATAGGTATTTTATATAATGGCATTTCAAATGAGAACACCTACCCACATATTAATTTCTGTAGAAATTTGTCCAGTAAGGCGTTGGGGTTAACCCAGCTCTGTTGACTTGTTACTTGAGCTACCTCTGTCCAGGTGAGTTAATAGGTAGTTGCATATCCTTTACAGAACGTAACAGTCAACCCTATAATTTTTTGGCTGTTCGTGATTCCTGGGCAAGTTTAGGTTCAGTAGTTTGCCATTGCTTTCTGAACCACCGGCACCGATACCATTTCATAAACAACTAACGTAAGGCGGTCTGCTGCCAAATCGCCTCCAGCTGTGTTTCGAAAGCGGGCATGCGGGATTACGAACTGCGTCCGGCATTTCAAATGAGAACACCTTCCCACAACATAATACCTGTAGAATGTGGACATTTGTCCACTAAGGTGTTGGGGAAACTCCAGCTCTTTTTGAATTGGTACGTGAGTTATCTCTGGCCGTGGGACGCAGAGGTGTTTCCAAGGCACCAGGGCCAGGTTCTATACTGGCCAAGACTTACTAACACGTCCTAGTCGTGCGTCCTGGGCAACAGGTCCCTTCGGGGTCCTGGCTAACGTAATAGGATCGCTAATTCTTCCGACGTCGGAGAGTATCTGCCTGCACGGAGAAGAACCACCAGTCTGCACACCAATAAGCCAGACATGGGACAACGGATACTCACGCAAACCTCAGGTCCTGTATGACATCACACTGATGTTGGACAACAGGATGTCTTCATCCGACGTACAGGACTTCACGCTGGAGTTCACAGCCAGCGAACGCAAGTTAAAAGCATCTCTGGCCGTATTTCTGTATGTCCAAACCCAGAACACTGTAGCATCATGCAAGGCCCAATAAATAAATTTAAAATTATCCCGAGGCAGTTTCTTGCTACGAACTTTAATCTGCCATCACATTCTGTAGGCCGAGAGCAAAGAAGAATAGATGGTCAGTCTTTTCCTCATTTGGCAAGAGACGAGCCCTGTCACCGCACCCGCGTGCGATGGTGCCCATTACATTCCCGGCGGAGCTCGCTATCAACTACACCAGCCAGTTGACCCAGTGCGTTATAATATGTCATGATTAAACTCACGGATGCGCTAATTTTATTTAACACTTTAATTGAATATTTCAGTCCATGTTCAGCAATATACAACATTAACACAATAGTTATAATTGAGTGCATAGATTTATTTAATCGACGCCTGTGCGTTATATGGTGTAAACGCAGTTACGCAATTCCTCGACGTACCGATTTAAGAGCTCAAAATCAGATGCAATGCAATTTGAGACGATATTGCTTCGAGGGTACGAGTGTCGGTGATTTATAAAGTCCGTTTTTCTTTGTGTCTAAATCCAGATCTGTTTACCTGTTTCTTTGTCAATTTTTCTATATTCCAAATCAAAATATATTTTTCTGCCTCTGTTTCTGTTTTTCTATGTGTCTAAATCAAGATCTATTTGTCTCATTGTCCGTGTTTCTATGTGTCCATATCCAGAACTCCATAGCCTCATACAATGCCCACACAAGCAACAGACATCAATGACTAAATACACAATCACCCCGCCACTCGACGTTGCCTTCTGATGACAAACATGGCTGGCGAAAACACTGACCACACAATCAACAAATCGGCAGCCAGGTTCTCATTAAGACACGTCTTCCGGAACAGGAGCAGTCGATGACCTCATCCAGATATCACAGCATTGAATGCCAAGATTGCTCCCAGGATCTGATATCTGGTTTCTCTCTGTCATTAATCCAGTTTTCTCTGTTTCTCTCCCTCTCTTGCTCTTTCCGTCTCTCTCGCGCGCTCTCTCTCTCTCTGTCTCTCTTTGTCTGTCTGTCTGTCTGTCTGTCTGTCTGTCTTTGCCTGTCTGTCTGTCTGTCTATCTTTGTATGTTTATCTATCCATCTGTCTATCTCTCTCTTTGTCTGTCTGTCTCTCTCTTTGTCTGTCTGTCTCTCTCTTTGTCTGTCTGTCTGTCTTTATCACTTTATGTTTTTCCATTTCTCTCTCTTTCTCTCTCGCTATCGCTCTCTGTTTGTGTCTGTGTCTCTCTCTTTGTCTGTCTGTCTATCATTGAAAATAAAATTCGTTCTCTCCTCCTCCTCCTCCCTCTCTCTCTCTCTCTCTCTCTCTCTCTCTCTCTCTCTCTCTCTCTCTCTCTCTCTCTCTCTCCAGTATTAATAGAGACGATATTATTACGACTGATGCGATCTGAATTTCGTAATGAAACATGCGACTATTAAATTAAGATGCTAACTGCTTGATATTTGTTGTTGTTTTTTTTTTTTTTTTGGGGGGGGGGGGGGGGAGAGGGGGAGAGGGGGAGTGAGAGGGGGGGGGGAAGAAGTGGTTTGGATGTAGCTAAAATTAGGGTCTATCCAAAACCAGGACTTAGCACAATTCTCCCGATGGATCTGGAGGCGTGTGAAAGGGTCATTGACTTACTTGTACTTCACCACTGTTTTAACTCACATGTGTTTAATAATATTAAGTGAGTCTGCTTCTGTCTTTAGTTGCTTCATTTGTCTAGTATTTTCCAGTAATGGTTTCATTTCTGTGTTTCTCTACTCCTTCCAGATGTAGATCCAGTGAGCACAAAGTGTTGATAGCTGGCTCGACGATATGAAGCAAACATATGGATACTAGCGAACGTTTCCGCAACTGTCTTCATCTCATCTCATGTTCCTCTTGTACCTTGCGGTGTCGAGGTGAAGTATAAACAGCGGGAGAGTGCCCGTTTATGGGCTTCATCTATCGATTTTCCCATGGACTCTGCTATTCCCTCTGTCTATTGCAGTGTTTCCCAACGTGGGGCCCACGCCCCACAGGGGGGCAATCTGACTGTTAAGGGGGCAATTCAGAAAACGGAAGAAATCGGCTGAATATAACAAAACGGGGAGACTTGAGACTGAAGTTAACTAAATTGGAACCTGACATAATATCTCTTTGCAGCAAGCATCAAGCGCAAGGATCTCACTAAATTTGAATAATAAATAATTACTAATAATTAAAATAATATAGAAAAATCTTTCATTAAAATTATTTTGTACTTGAATTTCAGTTCTCCATTATATGTTTTGAAAATTTACTTACTGTGTTTGCTCAATAATTACCTAGTGATTTTTTCCTAAAACCTATCATTCAAGTTTCTTTAGTGAACATTTCAATTTTTGAATATTAAAAATAATGTATATGTTGAGGGGGGGGGGGGCGTGGGGCGGGGGAGGGGGGCAATATGAATTTTAGAAAGGCTTAAGTGGGGCATGGCACAAAAAAGGTTGGGAAACACTGGTCTATTGTTTACGTGGCCGGCCTCTTCTTCTGCTTCCATTTGGTCTGTACATCATTGCTTGTTGTTGTATACTCTTAGTTGGTAACCTAGTTACATAGCAAAACTATTTAACTTGTTGCCTTCTAATAAAATCTAGCGCTGCTATAAGCCGCCCCCACCCCCCCCCCCCCCCCACCACCCACTTTAGTCCTGATTTCTTCATTTTTTCATTTCTCTCTTCTATATACATTGAGTATTCTTCTCAGGAATCTCATTTGTGATTTTGTGATTGTTCTTTTCTCTTTTTCTGTCATTGTCCAGTTTTGGCATTGGTAACATAGAGTTGGTAGGAAGATTGTGTTGTAAAGTGCTTTCTTAGTAGCTATTGGTACATGTTTCTTTTTTAGCATTAGTGTCATTTGTCCAATGAGTTGGTTTGCCTTATTGCATCTATTTTCGATCTCGTCTTCTGATCTGCCATTTGATGATATTATACTTCCTGGGTACTTGAAACTCTTTACTTGTTTCAAGGGGTGTTCTTTTAGATGAATCTTTGTTGTTTGTTTCTTGTTTTGTTTTGTTATTGTCATTACCTCTGTTATACTGATGAAAATGTTCATGTTATGTTTCTTACACACTTCATTTAGTCTATTTATGTGGTCTTGTAATTCTACTTCTGATTTTGCTATTAGTGCTTGATCGTCCGCAAATAGGAGTTCTTTTAATATTGTACTTTGCTTTCGGTTCTTCTTTTGTGTTCTGTTCGTCATGCGGTGTTCTTGCGGTCTCTTTCTGGCTAGTTTCTTTACATATGCAGTCCATATAGGTTATGAACAAGAGAGGGGATAGGACACAACCTTGTCGTACTCCAGTTCTTATGGTGCAGGGTTCTGAATGTCTTCTATTTGTTCTCACTAAGCATTCACTGTTGTTGTATAAGCTTCTACATAGGTTTGTTAGATATGTACTCACTCCATATCGTTAAATGATTTCCCACAGCTTGTTTCTATCTACTTTATCATATGTCACTTCTTGGTCGACAAAGGCTAAGTAGAGTGTTTCATTAAATTCGATTGATTTTTCTATAAGTTGTCTAAGGGCAAAGATGGTATCTGACTTCATAAACGAACGCAACATTAAGAATTTCGCTTCTTCCTGTTCTCCTTCTTCTTGTTAATGTTGTTATTGTTCTTGTTGTTGTTGTTGTTGTTGTTGTTGTTGTTGTTGTTGTTCTTCTTCTTCTTCTTCTTCTTCTTCTTCTTCTTCTTCTTCTTCTTCTTCTTCTTCTTCTTCTTCTTCTTCTTCTTCTTCTTCTTCTTCTTCTTTCGTCTGTTGCTGCTGATGCTGATTCTACTGCTGCCGCTTCTTTTGTCTCCTTCTCCATCTTCTGCTGGTTCTTCTTCTTTTTCGTTCGCATCTTTCCCCTCTTCCCTCCATTACTCTTCCATCTTTCGCCATACGCACCCCTCCCCCTTTTTTCCCCTCTCACCCCGTTCCCCACACAACAAAACAGAGCCGTGTAATTTTCTATAATAAATCATTAAATTGAGTGGGCTGTATCGATCCCGTGCACCTATGACGCAACAGACTTCCCAGCAAATAAAGTCCATGGCGAATGCGATACAATGGAGCATCAAACCCTCAGCATTGACATGGGCGGATCGATCCTGACTTAAGTAAAGCGTGGAAATAAAATAGACATTTTCCTGGGTTTCCGATCAATAATAGATGAGAAATAGAGGATGGAGGGAGATGGGAGGCGTGGGGGAGAGGATGCTAAGAGTAGGACGGGGTAAACTAACAGTAGCAGATGTAAATCAACAGTTATGTGTAGTAGATGTAAACTAACAGTATTATATTGTAGACGTAAACTTACAGTAATGTCTAGTAGATGTAAACTAACAGTAATGTATAGTAGATGTACCGGCTCCGTGGCTAAACACTTGCGAACGCGGTTCATGAGCTGGGTACCAGGCGTTGGAAGCTCAGCTGCGACCGATTTGTGCAGCAGACAGTATCGCGTTGTGTTATAACGTGCTGGTATGGGAGCCGGTCGTTCAGAAAGCAATGGCAAACTACTGAACGTAACACCTGCCTAGTACATCAACAGCAGCTGAAAAATGCTGGTGTTGACTGCAACGTCCCGTAAGGGATACGCCAAAAAAAAAAAAAATAATAGACGTAAACTAACAGTGATGTATTGTGCCTGTACACTAACAGTAATGTCTAGTAGATGTAAACTAACAGTAATGTCTAGTAGATGTAAACTAGCAGTAATGTCTAGTAGATGTAAACTAGCAGTAATGTCTAGTAGATGTACACTAACAGTAATCTATAGTAGATGTACACTAACAGTAATCTATAGTAGATGTTCACTAACAGTAATGTCTAGTAGATGTAAACTAACAGTATTGTATAGTAGATGTAAACTAACAGTAATGTCTAGTAGATGTACACTAACAGTATTGTATAGTAGATGTAAACTAACAGTAATGTCTAGTAGATGTAAACTAACAGTATTTTATAGTAGATGTAAACTAACATTAATGTATAGTAGATGTAAACTAACAGTAATGTCTAGTAGATGTAAACTAACAGTAATGTAAAGTAGATGTAAACTAACAGTAATGTATAGTAGATGTACACTAACAGTAATGTCTAGTAGATGTACACTAACAGTAATCTATAGTAGATGTACACTAACAGTATTGTATAGTAGATGTAAACTAACAGTATTGTATAGTAGATGTAAACTACCAGTAATGTCTAGTAGATGTAAACTAACAGTATTTTATAGTAGATGTAAACTAACAGTAATCTATAGTAGATGTAAACTAACAGTAATCTATAGTAGATGTAAACTAACAGTAATCTATAGTAGATGTAAACTAACAGTAATCTATAGTAGATGTAAACTAACAGTAATCTATAGTAGATGTAAACTAACAGTAATCTATAGTAGATGTAAACTAACAGTAATCTATAGTAGATGTAAACTAACAGTAATCTATAGTAGATGTAAACTAACAGTAATCTATAGTAGATGTAAACTAACAGTAATCTATAGTAGATGTAAATTAACAGTAATCTATAGTAGATGTAAACTAACAGTAATCTATAGTAGATGTAAACTAACAGTAATCTATAGTAGATGTAAACTAACAGTAATCTATAGTAGATGTAAACTAACAGTAGTCTATAGTAGATGTAAACTAACAGTAATCTATAGTAGATGTAAACTAACAGTAATCTATAGTAGATGTAAACTAACAGTAATGTCTAGTAGATGTAAACTAACAGTAATGTCTAGTAGATGTAAACTAACAGTAATGTATAGTAGATGTAAACTAACAGTAATGTCTAGTAGATGTAATCTAACAGTAATCTATAGTAGATGTAAACTAACAGTAATGTATAGTAGATGTAATCTAACAGTAATCTATAGTAGATGTAATCTAACAGTAATCTATAGTAGATGTAAACTAACAGTAATCTATAGTAGATGTAAACTAACAGTAATCTATAGTAGATGTAAACTAACAGTAATCTATAGTAGATGTAAACTAACAGTAATCTATAGTAGATGTAAACTAACAGTAATCTTTAGTAGATGTAAACTAACAGTAATCTATAGTAGATGTAAACTAACAGTAATCTATAGTAGATGTAAACTAACAGTAATCTATAGTAGATGTAAACTAACAGTAATCTATAGTAGATGTAAATTAACAGTAATCTATAGTAGATGTAAACTAACAGTAATCTATAGTAGATGTAAACTAACAGTAATCTATAGTAGATGTAAACTAACAGTAATCTATAGTAGATGTAAACTAACAGTAATCTATAGTAGATGTAAACTAACAGTAATCTATAGTAGATGTAAACTAACAGTAATCTATAGTAGATGTAAACTAACAGTAATCTATAGTAGATGTAAACTAACAGTAATCTATAGTAGATGTAAACTAACAGTAATCTATAGTAGATGTAAACTAACAGTAATCTATAGTAGATGTAAACTAACAGTAATCTATAGTAGATGTAAACTAACAGTAATCTATAGTAGATGTAAACTAACAGTAATCTATAGTAGATGTAAACTAACAGTAATCTATAGTAGATGTAAACTAACAGTAATGTCTAGTAGATGTAAACTAACAGTAATGTCTAGTAGATGTAAACTAACAGTAATGTATAGTAGATGTAAACTAACAGTAATGTCTAGTAGATGTAATCTAACAGTAATCTATAGTAGATGTAAACTAACAGTAATGTATAGTAGATGTAATCTAACAGTAATCTATAGTAGATGTAATCTAACAGTAATCTATAGTAGATGTAAACTAACAGTAATCTATAGTAGATGTAAACTAACAGTAATCTATAGTAGATGTAAACTAACAGTAATCTATAGTAGATGTAAACTAACAGTAATCTATAGTAGATGTAAACTAACAGTAATCTATAGTAGATGTAAACTAACAGTAATCTATAGTAGATGTAAACTAACAGTAATCTATAGTAGATGTAAACTAACAGTAATCTATAGTAGATGTAAACTAACAGTAATCTATAGTAGATGTAAACTAACAGTAATCTATAGTAGATGTAAACTAACAGTAATCTATAGTAGATGTAAACTAACAGTAATCTATAGTAGATGTAAATTAACAGTAATCTATAGTAGATGTAAACTAACAGTAATCTATAGTAGATGTAAACTAACAGTAATCTATAGTAGATGTAAACTAACAGTAATCTATAGTAGATGTAAACTAACAGTAATCTATAGTAGATGTAAACTAACAGTAATCTATAGTAGATGTAAACTAACAGTAATCTATAGTAGATGTAAACTAACAGTAATGTCTAGTAGATGTAAACTAACAGTAATGTCTAGTAGATGTAAACTAACAGTAATGTATAGTAGATGTAAACTAACAGTAATGTCTAGTAGATGTAATCTAACAGTAATCTATAGTAGATGTAAACTAACAGTAATGTATAGTAGATGTAATCTAACAGTAATCTATAGTAGATGTAATCTAACAGTAATCTATAGTAGATGTAAACTAACAGTAATCTATAGTAGATGTAAACTAACAGTAATCTATAGTAGATGTAAACTAACAGTAATCTATAGTAGATGTAAACTAACAGTAATCTATAGTAGATGTAAACTAACAGTAATCTTTAGTAGATGTAAACTAACAGTAATCTATAGTAGATGTAAACTAACAGTAATCTATAGTAGATGTAAACTAACAGTAATCTATAGTAGATGTAAACTAACAGTAATCTATAGTAGATGTAAATTAACAGTAATCTATAGTAGATGTAAACTAACAGTAATCTATAGTAGATGTAAACTAACAGTAATCTATAGTAGATGTAAACTAACAGTAATCTATAGTAGATGTAAACTAACAGTAATCTATAGTAGATGTAAACTAACAGTAATCTATAGTAGATGTAAACTAACAGTAATCTATAGTAGATGTAAACTAACAGTAATCTATAGTAGATGTAAACTAACAGTAATCTATAGTAGATGTAAACTAACAGTAATGTCTAGTAAATGTAAACTAACAGTAATGTATAGTAGATATTCACTTACAGTAAGGTATTGTGGATGTAAACTAACAGTAATCTATAGTAGATGTAAAATAACAGTAATGTCTAGTAGATGTAAACTAACAGTAATGTATAGTAGATGTAAACTAACAGTAATCTATAGTAGATGGAAAATAACAGTAATGTCTAGTAGATGTAAACTAACAGTAATGTAAAGTAGATGTAAACTAACAGTAATATCTAGAAGATGTAAACTAACAGTATTGTCTAGTACACTAACAGTAATATTTATTAGACGTATAAACTAACAGTAAAATCTAACAGATGTAAACTAACAGTAATTTCTAGTAGATGTAAACTATCAGTAATATCTAGTCGATGTAAACTGACATTAATATCTAGTAGATGTAAAATTATAGTAATGTATAGCACTTTCTCATCAGCGATTGTCTCAGCAGCGTTTTCTCATCAGTGATTGTCTCAACACTTTCTCATCAGTGTTTATCTCAACAGGACTTTCTCATCAGTGATTGGTTCAACGGCACTTTCATATCAGTGTTTGTTTCAACACCGTTTTCTCATCAGTGTTTGTCTCAATAGGAATTTCTCATGAGGGTTTTGCTTAACAGCACTTTCTTAGCAAAACAAAAGCGATACAGCAATATGTATACACAACATTTCTTCAATACCAAATTTCTCAACATTAACTTGGCAATTTTGATTTCTCAACATTAAACTTCCCAACAACTGTTTCTCACCATCAGCTTGTTAACATCAATTTTTCAACACCAAGTTTTAAAAACAGTAATATCCAAACATCAATTATAACCACTAGTTCAACACCAAGATTTGATTTACAATGGCATCATCAATTCCTCAACCGAAGAAGTGTGTATCACAGCATTATCATTAACTCTCTAATGAAGTAGGGTCCGCGGTAGCGTAGTTACTAGCACTGGCCCTAGTGTTACCCGATCGAATCCCCCCGCGAAAGGATTTTTTGTTAAATCGTCGACTTTGCATAACTGGGTACCAAAAAATGTATGTGCAACAAGAAGATATGTGGACATATACAAAGACTAATGACACACGACATGTGCTACAAGAAGATATGTGGGCATATAAGACGACCGGTGACGCATGACATGTGCTACAAGAAGATATGTGGAATCATATACAACGATTAACGACACACGACATGTGCTGCAAGAAGATATATAGACACACATGACTGACCAATGACCCACTTCATGATCTTCAAGAAAACAAGTGAACAAACATGGCGACCAATGACACACTTCATGGACTACAAGAACACACGTGAATAAACATGGCGATCAACAATACAAGTCATGGGCTATAGGAATACGTTCCGTACACGAACACAACGTCTAGCTCCAAGATTGGATCTACGACATAAGACATGGGCTGTAAAAAGTTAAGTGAACAAACATGGCGACCAATAACAAACGTCATTGTCTAAAGGAAGGTGTCATATAGACACATACAACGCCAGGTGTGGAACAACGATACATGGCAGGACCTATACGTGTATGCATACTTAACAACCAGCTGACAAAAAGCGGAAAGTCTACAAAGTAACCGAATTATCCACACTGCTATATGCTTGTGAAACCTGGAATTTTTACCAGCGACACGCTAGGAAACTAAACCACTTCCACACAGGAAGTTATTGAAGATTAAATGGCAAGACAAGATCCCAGACACCGAAGTTCTCGAAAGAGCGTCCATGCCCAGTATTCACACTCTACGAATGAATAATCAGATTCGCTGGTCATTTAACTTCGCTTGCCAGATCGCAGGCTCCCTAAACGAATTTTTTACGGCGAGCTGCGTTGTGGTAAACGCTCCCAAGGCGGCCAGAGGAAACGCTTTAAAGACACTCTGAAAATCTCACTGGAAGCTTTTGAAATTCATATTGACACCTGGGAGACTGCTGCCAAATACCGAAATTCATGGCGTACATCATTACATAAGGGTGCAGTCACTTGTGAAGCAAACAGAACTGCAAGAGCTGTGAAAAACACAAAGCTGGACAGAAAAACCACTGCAGGAGATCCTCCTCCAGAAACGTCAAGCAATCTTTGCCCACATTGTCAAGAAACATTTCGAGCCAAAATAGGCCTTATCAGCCATCTTAGATCTCACAGCTTCATACTTTCAACCCCACTGGATGAAATGAATGGTCATCATCATTCTAGATGGACAAACACCAGACAACCAGGGATACACGAGATGAGGTATAAGAAGATGTGGACAGTCTTAGCGACGTATGGATTATTGTAAGATGTATGGACATACACGAGCACCAGCTTCAAACACCATGAACAATATATAAAATAAACACGTGTGTGTTGCTGGGCACTCATAGAAGTAGAAGAAAGGAGTATGGATTAGAGGACGCAATAGACAACATAAACATTGAAAGTTCTACTTAACAACGGGGATTTGAACCTGTCATCTCCAAATGACGACAGCTCCTAGCTGAGGAAACAAGTAGGGTATCTAGTTGGTCCTGCGTCGAAGTACACTTGTTTCTGCTGGCACAGGAACTGAGCAAATACAGAACGACCCCATAACTGTGAAGTTGGAACAGTAAAACTACTACTACAACTATAACGTTTAATTTCCCAGAACAAAACACCATTTTCTTTTCTCTTTTTACAATCCAAATCACAATTTATTTTCGTTACTGAAAACAAAGCTTCATCCGAGAGCAACAAGAAAAACATTGGCGTTTCTTCCATTTTTGTCTGTGCAGTTATTTTTAGAAGGCTGAAGTTGCGATTCAAATTAATGACACTGAATGCACGGGGAAGATGACGTCTGCGACATGCAGGCCAGGTATTTACAAACGACACAGACAGCAGAGGAAGACTGCCACACAGCGGCGGCTGCAGGAAAGTAAACACATAGTTTGACAGACATGGACTGGGAAATCAATGCACGAGAAATTTAATGTGCGGAAATAACAAAAGTGCATGCGACACAAAGACGTGTTCAATCGACTGAGCTGCGTACATGAGAAATAATGTGTTGGGATTTTCTTTTTTAACATGCATATTTAGTTTTGTTTTTTATCGTGAGAAATATTCACAGTTATTGATTGGTTCTCACAGAGATAGAGGAAAGACGCAGAGATGTAAGAGCACACAAGGCAATATAAAGATTAGATTCCATGACGATCACGCCGTGATTCAAACCTGTTCTCTCCAAATGACGGCAGCGCCTCCCTGTAGAAGGAAGTGTTTTTGGACGCACAACCGACAAATAAGGTCAAAGTAGCCGATTAGGAGAGACTGCTGTCGGAGTGTGAAGGCTCAGGTCTTCACATATTCTAGTCTTGATATATGAGGTGAAGGCTCAGGTCTTCACATATTCTAGTCTTGGTATATGAGGTGAAGGGTCTGGTCTTCACATATTCTAGTCTTGATATATGAGGTGAAGGGTCATGTCTTCACATATTCTAGTCTTGATATATGATGTGAAGGGTGAGGTCTTCACATATTCTAGTCTTGATATATGAGGTGAAGTGTCAGGTCTTCACATATTCTAGTCTTGATATATGAGGTGAAGGATGAGGTCTTCACATATTCTAGTCTTGATATATGAGGTGAAGGCTCAGGTCTTCACATATTCTAGTCTTGATATATGAGGTGAAGGCTCAGGTCTTCACATATTCTAGTCTTGATATATGAGGTGAAGGCTCAGGTCTTCACATATTCTAGTCTTGATATATGAGGTGAAGGCTCAGGTCTTCACATATTCTAGTCTTGATATATGATGTGAAGGGTCAGGTCTTCACATATTCTAGTCTTAATATATGAGGTGAAGGGTCAGGTCTTCACATATTCTAATCTTGATATATGAGGTGAAGGATCAGTTCTTCACATATTCTAGTCTTGATATATGAGGTGAAGGATCAGGTCTTCACATATTCTAGTCTTGATATATGAGGTGAAGGATGAGGTCTTCACATATTCTAGTCTTGATGTATGAGGTGAAGGATGAGGTCTTCACATATTCTAGTCTTGATATATGAGGTGAAGGGTCAGGTCTTCACATATTCTAGTCTTGATATATGAGGTGAAGGGTCAGGTCTTCACATATTCTAGTCTTGATATATGAGGTGAAGGGTGAGGTCTTCACATGTTCTAGGTCTTGATATATGAGGTGAAGGGTCATGTATTCACATATTCTAGTCTTGATATATGAGGTGAAGGGTCATGTCTTCACATATTCTAGTCTTGATATATGAGGTGAAGGGTCAGGTCTTCACATATTCTAATCTTGATATATGAGGTGAAGAGTCAAGTCTTCACATATTCTAGCCTTGATATATGAGGTGAAGGGTGAGGTCTTAACATATTCTAGTCTTGATATATGAGGTGAAGGGTCATGTCTTCACATATTCTAGTCTTGATATATGAGGTGAAGTGTGAGGTCTTCACATATTATAGTCTTGATATATGAGGTGAAGGGTCAGGTCTTCACATATTCTAGTCTTGATATATGAGGTGAAGGGTGAGGTCTTAACATATTCTAGTCTTGATATATGAGGTGAAGGGTCATGTCTTCACATATTCTAGTCTTGATATATGAGGTGAAGTGTGAGGTCTTCACATATCATAGTCTTGATATATGAGGTGAAGGGTCAGGTCTTCACATATTCTAGTCTTGATATATGAGGTGAAGGCTCAGGTCTTCACATATTCTAGTCTTGATATATGATGTGAAGGGTCAGGTCTTCACATATTCTAGTCTTGATATATGAGGTGAAGGGTCAGGTCTTCACATATTCTAGTCTTGATATATGAGGTGAAGGGTCAGGCATTCACATATTCTAGTCTTGAAATATGAGGTGAGGCAGGCAGTTCTCGTCCTCGCCATCTTAGGTTTGCAGACAATTCCCAGAAATTTCGAAAATTGTCTTCTTATTTCTTGTTGTTGTTGTTGTTGTTGTTGTTGTTGTTGTTCTTCTTCTTCTTCTTCTTCTTCTTCTTCTTCTTCTTCTTCTTCTTCTTCTTCTTCTTCTTCTTCTTCTTCTTCTTCTTCTTCTTCTTCTTCTACTTCTTCTTCTTCTTCTTCTTCTTCTCCCGCTTTTCTTCTCCGCCCTGTTTCGCCAATATAGCCAAGTCCCTCGGCTCACTCACCCCAAGCCATATGTATGTAGCAGAAACGTGGAGAACGACACAAAACAGTAACAAGCTGCAAACATGCATTAATGTATTTCACAGAATGCAAGGAACAGATGGTATAACAGAATGACCAAAGTGGAGTTCATTGAGACAATATAAATATGTGTTGACTTCTCGTCCTTTTTTTGTGGTCGTAAACTACAAGTACATCAGAAGTCGGAGTGGGTTCTCCTGATGGCGAGTTGCACTGGTAATTGGGAAAGCTAATTCACATCCAAAATTCAGTCTAGTGAACTAGATGTAGTAGCATGCATATGGACTATACTTCAG
Source organism: Cepaea hortensis (assembly GCA_963921405.1). NCBI lineage: Eukaryota > Metazoa > Mollusca > Gastropoda > Stylommatophora > Helicidae > Cepaea > Cepaea hortensis. The sequence goes on from OY992885.1 coordinate 106,419,172, forward strand.
TTGAAGGCGAGGGAACAAATACAAACAAAAAACCAGTGAAGCAAGAAGTGAGGACAAAGTGACAAGCTGAGAGAACTTAAGAACACTATCACCAAAACGTCGTTTGACTGGAACCCACAAGGCAAACGGTACATGGGAAAACCTAAAAGACACGGAACAGAGAACTGAACGCGGAAATGAACAACGTGAGAAGTAGGCTGACTAAGCTTCAAGTGATAGCACAAGACAGAATGATTTTGGAGAGAGTTAGTTGAGGACATATTCCCCAATAGGGAATAAAGAAGAATTTGTTCTCGATATGAAGAATTGCTTTAGAAGTATAGACATGACAACGGGAATTCTCAATCTACTTACCTTGCTGGGCTGGTTGGTAGGAGAGGACGATGGCCTGTTGTTGTTGTTGTTTGTCGCAGTCGTCGTCTGAAAGATGATGTTGTGTTGTACCTAAGACAGGCTTCTCAGCTTGGTGGGGAGCTTTCGTAGTCATCAAGCGATGTTCGCTCTCATGGCGACACTGCAACAAGATAGTCAATTTATCAGCTGCTGCATATTATAGACATGAGCTTTCTCTTATAACTGTCATTTTAGTTGTATTCTTCTTCTTCTTCTTCTTCTTCTTCTTCTTCTTCTTCTTCTTCTTCTTCTTCTTCTTCTTCTTCTTCTTCTTCTTTGTTTTGTTGTTGTTGTTATTATTGCTGCTGCTGCTGCGGTTGTTGTTGTTTTTATTGTTGTTGTTGTTGTTTTTCTTCTTCTTCTTCTCCTTCTTCTTCTTCTTCTTCTTCTTCTTCTTCTTCTTCTTCTTCTTCTTCTTCTTCTTCTTCTTCTTCTTTTTCTTCTTCATCTCTTTCTCCTTTTTGTTCCGCTTATTCTTTTTTCATATGTTTGTTGTTATTATGACTTTTCCATTGCGGATTTTTGCAGGTGTGATATTACTGTTCTTTATGAATTTGTCCAAGATTGTAAAAGCATATGTAGATAAGGGTTTTCATTTCTGTATCTGTGTGGCAATCTTCCGTCAGATATAATTGTGTTCATAACGACTCACCTGTTTTATATGAATTCCTCTAATTAAAGTAACGAATACCCTTTTCACGCCAAGAGACGATTTGAGTTATGGTGTTTATTCTTTTTCTTCTTCTTTTTCTTTCCTCCTTGATCCCCATAGGGGTTTAGGACGCCTACCAGCTTACCCCAAGCTTTAACTATCCTATGCAGTCCGTCCATATTTCCCCAACATTATTCATCTCTGTCTCTCTTCCTCTGTTCTGTGTTTTTGGGTGTCCTTCTATTTCTTTTTCTTTCCCTTGTGGATTCCAGATAAAGACCTTTCTAATTATACTATTCTCATGTTTTCTCAATGTATGCCCTATCCAGCGACAATCTCTTTTCTCCACATCTTGGTTCATTGGTTTTTATATGATCATCATCATGTACCATGTCGATAAGCGTGGGAGGTCATGTTTCGTCATTTCACACGATCACCAGAGTCGTGGATCAGCTATATGTTCCTGTCTCGATCATACCACGTGGACAAACCATCGAGATATTTACTTCTCTGCCTTCCCCTTGTTCTTTTCCCCTCAGTCTTGCCAGTTGTCACCAAGTTCTCCAATTTATTTCTTGTCATAAGGTGTCAAAAATGGTATTTATATAATCTCCCATATTTTATATCGATCACCACTCGATGGGAGACATGGTCAATATCACGCCAGATGCTCTTACTTCCCAGAAGATTTGGTAGTACCCATTTTTGATTGAGCCCGTCTTGGAGCATTGACCACTGTATACAATTCTGCGCCTCGATGTTAAAGGGGGCGTGAGGCTAGAGTGCTAATCTCTGTGATGGTGTATTTACTTGGAAATTACCAAGCACTCACTTTGCTCAAGTTTAATACACAGAACACAGCACACTGTATTACACCGGAATGCCAGATTAGTGTGGTCTACGCTTAAGTTCAAAGCGAGAGAGAACGGAAAAGAATACACTGCATACCCTATAGAAACACCCTGATAACCTGGATTACCACGCACTGTAATACACTGCATACCCTATAGAAACACCCTGATAACCTGGATTACCACGAAGTGTAATACGTTGGATTACCACACATCGTAATATAAAACATTACCACAATATGTGATACACTGGATTACCACACATTGTATTACATCACGTTAATACACATTTTAACATACAGCATGACCATATACTGTGATATACTGGATTACAATACACTGTATTACATTGGATTACCACACATTGTAATATACAACATTACCACACTGTAACACAGGATTTAGCTCCCAACCCACAATGATTTGTAGTGTGTGATTCTAGCATAGACTCGCACACAATTTTGGAATCTAGCCGAATAAATGCACTCTTGTGAGAGCCTCCTTATATGTTATATAGGAGCAGACCGAGACACATATGATGGTATCTATCTGCAATCAAAGTTGACTACCGTGACCACACTGTCAACTGTATTCTCATGATAAACTCGACTATTAATTTATGATTCTTCTTTAGTTCCGTAACGCCGTCTAGTTTAGCATTGATGTAGTAAGTAAAGCTCCGAAGTAGAGACCCATTACACATCAATGGAGGATTACCGGGCATGTGCTAAAGTAAAGAATCGCCATGGCGAAGGTAGTCATTTTTTTTTTGGGTGCAAGATGGAAAACATACTGACAATAAAAAGATACTAGCTGCAAAGAGAAGACGAGTGTTGAAGTGCTACATAGAACCTGTACTTTTGTATGGATGTGAAGTGTGGACAATGAGAAGGCAGGCTGAAAAACATCTAATAGCAGTGGAGATGTGATTTATGGGGAAAATACAAAGAATACCATGGACAGACAGAAAAACCAACCAAGTCCTTGGTCGAGACAATAACACAGAGCTGATCCACGACTCTGGTGATCGTGTGAGATGGCGAAACATGACCACCCACGCTTATCGGCATGGCACACGATGAAGATGGAAGCAAAGGAGCCTGTTACACGCCCTAGTTCTCACTGATCATATGGTGTTAACTTATCCACACTCGGTGAGTCATGAGGTCTATGTCCATCGCCGCTTTTATTTTCCAAGACATTTCTGTTATAGGGTAATCTGTGGCATAGGGGCTAATGAACGCAGTGTCACGAGTCCCTGAAATATCGAGTCGAGGGTTCGTAATCAGCCGATGGTTATTTGAAAGCAGATCTCCAGGCGTTAATTTCGATGGAGTGAGCGTAAGCTTAAACTACTGAACGTAAAACATTGTATAGCAATTTACGAACATTCACAAAATTAGGGGATTGATTGTCACGTTCTGCAAAAGGACATCCAGCTAACTTATTTTAATGGGTTAAATTGGATTTGTTATACTGGATGTATGAATGTTTTGTTCCTTGTATCCATTACCACCATCACGTGACATGCCGACTAGCGTGAGCGGTTCGCCATCTCACATGATCACCAGAGTAGCGGCTCAGATCTGTGTTCGCGCCCCGATTATGCTTAGTGGCCACACCATCCAGGTATTGATCACTTTGCTTCCCCGTTGATCTTTTCATCTGTCCATCGATTGTTCCAGTCGTCACTAAGTTGACACGATTATTTCTCAGCATAACTTGCTCAAACAATCTTGACTGTCCACGTCTCATTTCGCTAATCAATGTACTGTTTTCATTTATATCGTGAAGGTTAGTTTAGTTTAGTCGACTGATCAACATTACGGCACACGGGTGTAACCCATAAGTGCACCGCTCTACTCCTAACTCAAGCCTAAGTCGTGAAGAATTATTTCAGTAGTTCTTCTTTCCGCCCATGATCTCATCTCATCTCGTTTCATCTTGTTCCTTTTGTACCTTGCGGTGTGGAGGTGAAGCATAAACAACGGGAGAGTGCCCGTTTATGGGCTTCTTGTATCGAGACTCCCATGGGCTCTGTTATTCCCTATGTCCATTGTTTACTTCTGCTTCCGTCCACGATATTCTTTGCATTTTCCTTAGAAACCACATCTTCATTGTTGTTTGATATTTCTCAGAATGTCTACTTACTGCCCACGTTTCACACGCATGTAACATGTGTGCAATCATGATTCGTCATTTCGTTTCGATTATGCATGCAATAATTGTTCCAACCATTCAACACAACACCGACAGATTTGGCAAGCAGGGACGAAAATTCTGTGTCCTGGCAACGGCGCTGGCAGCTAATGTCAATCGATCCAGCAGTTTCAGCTGCCAAAGTGTCCCGATTTGGCGCTCGTCGCTTTTCGGTGAAATTAACGATTTTCTCATATCTTATTCTGCTTGCCAGGCGTGCGTGTTGTTTTCTCACGCGCTGCTGCCTTTGCCGCATGGCCTGTTCCTGCTAGGTTTCATCCTGCTACACATTTCTGTTGGCCTCGCTAGATGGTTTGCCAAAGCCTGGCGATGAGTCAACGCTTCGATCACACGGCTTCCATGGAATAACTTCCCATATGGCTTCACTTCACAGATTCTGTGCCAAATAAATGGCAGGTTTGGACCAAACTAAAATAACAGGCGGAAAATGGAAAGTAGGATTGTGTCACGGATATGGCTGAAAAGCTTTAAATATGGTAGCAGATATGTTGTATTGTACCGCAGTTATAACATTTCTGCGATATGTAAGCCCGTGGCAGATACGACAAGTCGCTTAGGACGATTAATCATCAAACGACACTAATCAGTTAATGTGAATTTGTTGCTGAACATAATAAATGTGTACTTCGATGCCACAAATATCATCTTGTAATCAAATTTCACAGATGAAGAATACTATAAGAATACAAAATGCAAGAGGCATTTTATTAGAGCTAGGAAGTTAAACGTTGACCAGACTTTGAAGATGTAATCCTAACATTAAGTCAGTATTACTGTATGATCAGACACACGTAGAGCGATCAAAGCGACTACTAATAAACTACAATCGTGCGTGTACACAATACAAGGACTAAGTTGGTATGACTGAAACATCAACGTGGAGCATATGGAGAGAATTAAGCAAAGACATGTGAATTAAAGAGTTGAAGAAATTACGCTGCCGCTGGATAGAACACACATTGAGAAAACCCGTCAATAGCATAACCAGAAATATCTGTGTCAGGAACTCAGTGAACAAAGGCAATAGAGGAGGATCTATAAGCACAAGGAGAGGAGAATTTGAGACAGGAAAGAATAACTTGGAGAGGATGTAGAAGTAGCTGCATGAAAAAGTAAAATACAGGACGCCTTGGAATGCACTGAGGTCCTGTGTCTCAACGAAGGAAAAAGAGCGAAAGAAGAAGAATCATATTTGGTTATCTACGAAGCCTACAATACGTTTCACTTGCTTGCCTAGATAGTGCCCCAGGTTCAAATCTCAGCGGTGGTAGGATTCTTCCTTCTGAACAGCATGGTCTAAGGGTTGAGCTAGTCTCGTGAAATAGGTCCAGGATAATGTTCTATATTTTCAGAGCAGGAATAGCGGAGAGTAAGGAGACAGGTTTCCCACCTCATTTTGCCACGCTCGGAAGATGAGGACGCCTGATACTTTAAGTCCCAACCAGCAGCATTTATCACGGGAGCAAAATTGCCTCATGTTAAACTACATTACAGCTTCTCATTTCACATAACATTCCAGCAGGCGCTGGCAACAACATCCCCCTCACAACGAAATACTTCCTGCACAGTTGTCAAGTCCAATCGCTGTACCTTTTATTTCCCAGTTCACCAACGTACCCATCGTCTTTTATCTCAGTCGTTAATGTGGAAGTCGTTAGTGTCTGTCGTTAATGCCGAAGAACAGATTGACTATCATGCTTGCTTGCTTGTGTTCGGTGGCTGTGAACTCCAGCGTTAAGTCCTGTATGTCGGATGAAGACATCCTGTTGTCCAACATCAGCGTGATGTCATACAGGACCTGACGTTTGCGTGAGTATCCGTTGTCCCATATCTGGCTTATTGGTGTGCAGACTGGTGGTTCCTCGTCCTGCAGGCAGACAATCTCCGACTTCGGAGGAATCAACGACCCTACTGACTTTAGCCAGGACCCCAAAGGGGCATGTTGCCCAGGACGCTCGACGAGGACACGTCAATAGGTTTTGGCCAGTATAGAACCTGTCCCTGGTGCTTTGGAAACACCTCTGCGTCCCATTGACTATCATGATCCGGTGGCAATGCAGCAGGAAGAGATGGCCAGAAGATCTGGTCGACAGTCATCACTCAAAGGTAAAGCAAGACAGACATATAATCAGATTGCAACGGGCACCATTAGTATTGAAACTCTTCGCTGAGTGTTGAAGATGAGGAGTCAGCTCTTATGGGAATGCCCCGAGTGCAATGATGTCGGTTCTTGACTCAACTCAACTCAACTCAACTCTCTGTCGTCCTGTGCCCCTTCTACTGTCAAGTTTAATTGTTGTCACTCCATTCCCAACCTACTTGTCCTGACTGGCTGAGTGGTCGTGTATTCCCTGGAAGGCTCTTAAGTCCGATGCATCGAAGTTCCAGTCCTTTGAGTCGTAAACAAGGCTGACATCTCTAGAGAGTAAGGTTCATGTACATATTTCCCTCCTATCCCGGCACAGAAGTAGCTTCTTCACGGGTAATGCCTTGCAAAGCTGTCCTTCCCCTCTCCAAGCTCACAACTAGCGGGGTGTGCACATCCCGGACAGAAACATCACATCTGTGAAGAGGCATTGCCATCATGGGAACGAGGGCCAGATTGAGGACTTATTATGTAAGTAGGTCATACCAGGAAGAGGTGGCCCAGTTTCTTAACCCTTGTGAAACACTATCTTTCCATTTATATTTAGATATTAACCCTTTTCGTTTAATTGATTTGCTTCATTTAGTTTTATTTTTCAGTTTATTAATAACTCCTCCTCTCTTGTCATTCTATCTTTGGATGCTGACTCTTTGTTTTCCTGTATATCTATTAGTATGTGTCCTTTTCTTGTCATACTATATTTTTGTATATTGCGCTTGTTTTCTATCTAGCCTGTAATATATGACATTCTCTTATCTGTGTACCTTTAATATTTACCCTTCTCTTCTCTTTTCATTGTATCCTTTGATATGTACCATTCTCTATTCTTTGTATTCTTTGATATTTATCCTTCTCTTTTATTTGTTTCCTTTGATATTTGTCCTTCTCTTTTCTTTATATCCTTTGATATTTATCCTTCGCTGTTCTGTGTATCCTTTGATACTTGTCCTTCGCTGTTCTTCGTATCTTTGATATTTATCTTTCACTGTTCTTTGTATCCTTTGATATTTATCCTTCGCTTTTCTTTGTATCCTTTGATATTTATCCTTCGCTGTTCTTTGTATCCTTTGATATTTATCCTTCGCTTTTCTTTGTATCCTTTGATATTTATCCTTCGCTGTTCTTTGTATCCTGTGATGGCTGTTATGATCAGTGTACCGTGGCCGCCTTAACTCCCCACGACATATCCTGGCACCCAATAGAGGTGATGAATTCATCATGAGAGCACCGACCGACTCTTGGCTGTCATAGTGTCAAGTTCACAACGCTCGGCAAATGATCTCTTGAAAGAGACAATGACTATAATCACCGAACAGTGTAGTCAGTGCCATGCAGGAAAGCAATGGCAAACTACGTTATTTACACATGCTTAATGAATTATTTGATTCGGCAACTCCGACACGGCATAACTGGGGAAATAAAACAGGTCAGATACGTGGATCATGGTCTCGTGAGGTCGGGAGCGATGGTCGCCCACGATGATCAGAATGGCACGTGTTGATGGTGATTGTAAGGTAAGATGAACTGGGAGTCTAGAGCACTGAAAAACCTTGCCTCAAAGGAGATTCGAACCCGTTTCTGCCAATATACTGCTACAGGCACCTGGCCAGTTTTGACAAATGATAGTTTGTTATACTGTGCTTCAAAAAGGTATAATAACCTCTCCATAGCACAAAGGCTGGGTTGTATTGCAGAGACCATGTGTTGCCCATGCAGCATGATCCCTCTCTCGGCAAAAGGTGGCACCAATACGTCTGGAACTCGACACGCCACAGATGCTGCTGGATCAGTAAAGCAATGTTTTAATGCTTTTGCTAGTATACGGACTACTAACGTCCGTCTGTCTAGTTGCAATGTTAAGCCAAAGTGTGAGCACTTCAATAATTTGTAATCTATCTCTCTCTCTCTCTCTCTCTCTCTCTCTCTCTCTCTCTCTCTCTCTCTCTCTCTCTCTCTCTCTCTCCCCCCCCCTTGCAGAACGTGGTTCTCATCACGGTGCACCGAAAAGCCTCTCGATCTCTGACCATTTCTCTTGCCTCGTGTGCCCTCATGCCCCAGGTGTTGTAATGTCCCGTATCCATCTTTGTGCTGGTCCGCCCAGCCTCCTCTACAAGAAAGCAGGTCTCCCATCACTGTTCTCTCCAAGCCGCCGTGACGTTTGATGTGGCCAAAGTATTTTGTTTCGATACCGTTATGCTGGTGCACACTGCAAAGGTCAAAGCGTGCACCAGGTCTTGGCTTTAGGAGATTAGATAAGCAGTTATCTTACACATTGCCTTTTAATTCCAATCCTCAGAAGAGTCATGCATATGTGTTAGCGCATTGTAAATTAATAGACATTGGTCAACACTTACAGAAGTAAGAGAATCAAGTAGAGATTAGAACGCATACTTGACTATGGTAAATTGGAAGCTTGTATTAATGAGCTTGTCAATGGTTTTTGAGATTATGAAGAAACTGGAGGGTTTGGAGATGTGTAGAGATGTGTGGAGATGTATGGGGGAGTTTGGGGACGTGTGGAGTGGAGATATGTGTGGAGATGTTACAGCATAGTGGGAAAATAAGAGAATATACACTGAGGTATTGACGCCTGTCACACATCAAAACCATACAGAAAAAATGAAAATTATGGGATACAACAAGAGAAGAGGTGAAATAGAAAACCAGCTTATATGTGAAAAATACCACTCGACAGAGTTAATGAAGAAAGTGAAAGGTGAATGTGACAATTTTAGACAGCTGGTCAATATATGTGGCAATCTTAGACAGCTGGTCAATATATGTGGTAATCTTAGACAGCTGGTCAATAAATGCGGCAATCTTAGACAGCTGGGCATTAAATAATGGTGTATGCAATATCAACTTCCTTAGAAAGGTCAGATGGCATAGAAGAATGGTGGGGCGTGATTGGTAAAGTCTCCTCCAGACATGATACCTCAACAGGAAGATGACACATTGGGATTCGAACCTACCCCTTGCAAATCCTGATAGCTCCTCGCTGAAGATACAAGTGTACTTCGAAGGACGACCTATAAATCCCTGACTAGTTGTGTTGGAGATAATCTTGATAGTTGAGAGCAGAAAGTTAATTGCAAAAACGATTTGATAATATTAGAAGGAAAAACTGTTTGGAATTTGGATTCACGTGATGGTCGCAAGATTTGAAGAAGACGAAGACACTTTGGGTGGATGTGTTCCTTTCATGGACAGACAGTGTGATGTTATGGATAGCATAAATGTGAACATTGCTTTCTTAAAGTATACGTAGTTAATATGACGTGCAAAGTACACAGAAGAAGGATTGAGAATAATGCGCCTAAAGAAGGCGATTGATGTGAGGATTCGTAAAGTTTAAAGGTGTATAAAGAAGACGGTTGGTGTGAGGATTCGTAAAGTTTAAAGGTGGATAAAGAAGACGATTGATGTGAGGGTTCGTAGAGTTTAAAGGTGTATAAAGAAGACGATTGATGTAAGGATTCGTAACGTTTAAAGTGTATAAAGAAGACGATCGATGTAAGGATTCGTAACTTTTAAAGGTATATTTAAAAAAAAAGACGATCGCTGCAAGGATTCGTAACGACCAAAGACACCTAAAGAAGCGACTGATGTAATAATTCGTAACGTCTAACGTTATACAATGAAGACTATTAATGTAAAGATTCGTAACTCCTAAAGGCACCTAAAGAAGACGATGGAAGTAAGGATTCGTAAATTCATATGTGTTTAAAGAAGAAACATTGAGAATAAGTATAGAAATTAATAAAATCTTCAGTTGCAATCAGTGTTGGTGAAATGTCTTGTATGGTTGTACATATTAACATGCAGACAGACATGACATAAAGATGCATACGGTTATACTTGCCTCTCTGAGAATGCACGATAGTTGCTGCACATCTTATGTAGATTCCTGGCTGATGGCTTGTTTGTGTCGCCAGTGGATGTCGCCGAGAATGTCAACCTTGTCGCTAGCGAAGACAAATAGAGAAAAGCCAAGAAAATAGCCGGACAAGCAGGCTGACATGCTGACCGCCGCTCACAGCTCGGAAGCTCTGAGGACCTACAGCCAAGACGACCGTCCTGGAGCTCTGCTGTTCGCCGACTGCTGCCTGGACCAAGACGAGGCTGCGATATTTCCCTACCGGGGCATCGTGATGAAAGCGCTTCTGCGATTGGTGCCAGCGCTGCATAAATTATAGATCGAAACCCGAGCATTGGGTGGCCGTTTCTCATTTTTGCCCTCGATTCCAGAGGGGAATATCACGTGATCAGAATCCATTCCAGTACTGATGGGTGGAGGAGAGAGAAAGAGAAAGAGGGATAAAGGAAAATGGAGGTTGGACCGTTGCAGGACCCTCTTGGCACCCGCTCATGGCCAATGACGTCATTGTGACGTCACGCATTAGCATAGCGACGGAGCTGACGGCCTGGGTTATAAATGATTAAACAACTGCCCGGTCCCTGGAGCAAACACACTCACGCGCTTACAACTACACGGCCGGGCTCATCTTTCCGTCTCTCCCCATCACTCGTAGAGCTTTGCTCAATTTGTTTGATTAAATTATGCCACTAACACAGCACTTCATACATCCAGGGATTTCGGTGTAATATTCTCATACTGCTCGGTATCGGAATATGGGTGAACGATTCTGAAAATAACTGCAAGCTCGTACAGTTGTACTGTTCCTGGCTAGTTTGCATAAGTGCAATGTTCTTGAAATGTTCATTTTGCAGGCTGAGAGATATTCCGAAATTATGCGACAAATTCGAGAAATTATACCTTTCTGTTCGAGTTATGCACGAGGGTGATTTTCATGCAAGTTTTCATCTGCCTCGAATAAATTAACGAAAACAAATATCTGTGCACACCGCTTGCCGGTAGGTTGGACAAGCCATAGTGACTCTTTGAAGTGGATGCTCACCTTCATAATCATCATCATCATCATAATCATCATGATAACCATCATCATCATCATCATCATCCTCATCATCATCATCATCATCATCATCATCACCACCATTATCATCATCATCATCATCATCATGATAACTATCATCATCATCATCATAAAATAGGTCTCTGGCAGAAGGTCTTTTTTCTGCACTGGCTCGTTTTGAACTCAAGCGTAGTCCATACACAATTCTTCTAGTACACTGGACTTATTAAAGCATGTGGATTAGCTTTCCCTACTAACAGTGTCCCTCGCCATCAGGCGAACACAGCCCGAATTCTGAGGTACTTGTAATTTATGTCCCCAATTCAAGGAGGAGAAGTTAACATTTTAGTCCAACTGTCCGATGTAGGGGTTGAACCCCTTACTTCGGTATGAGCGCACCAGATGTTTAAGAACGCGAGTTCTTATCCATTCGGCCATGCTGATCTCCTGCAGAAGATCTTATTACGGCCCGCAAGGGGACGCAGAGGTGTTTACAAGGCACCAGGGCCAGGTTCTATACTGGCCAAGACCTACTAACACGTCCTAGTCGTGCCTCCTGGACAACAGGTCCCTTAAGGGTCCTGGCTAATGTAGTAGGATCGCTGATTCTTCCAAAGTCGGAGAGTAGCTGCCTGCACGGCGAGGAACCACCAGTCTACACACCAATAAGCCAGATATGGGACAACGGATACTCACGCAAACCTCAGTCCGGTATGACATCACACTGATGTTGGACAACAGGATGTCTTCATCCGACATACAGGACTTCACGCTGGAGTTCACAGCCAGCTAACGGAAGCAAGCAAGCACGGCCCGCAAGGATGGTTGTCATTCTCTGGTCATTTATTCTGATGTATGCAACCCTAGTTGTCTTCAGTGTTTTGTTTCCTTGTTAGTATTGATCGACCACTGCTTCCTTCTTCCAGTAACCATGACTTACATCACAGTTCTTTAGATACAACTGTGACTCTTACTATGGCCGAAGTAAATATCTGGATGGCTTGGTCATGTGGCATGGTAGAGACAAGATTACGGAGCTGATCCACGACTCTGGTGATCGTGTGATACCGCGAAACATGACCTCTCACGATTAACGGCATTGCCAACTCGCCCGCGGCTGTGTTTCGAACGCGGTATCGGGGATTACGAATTGCGTCTGGAACCCTTCGCCACAGAGCAACTACTACTACTACTACTACTACTACTACTACTACTACTACTACTACTACTACTACTACTACTACTACTACTACTACTACTACTACTACTACTACTACTACTACTACTACTACTACTACTACTACTACTACTACTACTACTACTACTACTACTACTACTACTACTACTACTACTCTAAACTCGGAAATGGCGGTAAATCAGTTTTGAAATGTCCGAGAATATATATTGTCATCAACACAACTGAGAACTGTTGAAAAGAAGACTAACGAAAAACGGCTATAGCACCGCAGAATTTATCCAGCATTGTGAACCTATAGTACACCACCAGTTAGCAAATTAAGTTGTTCTGTTAAAACGTGCAACTTTCCCGTGGCACAATGTGTATATGAATTGTCCATCATTTCGTAATAATCTCGATGGAAACTACTTGGAAACCTACATCTTTCCTGGGAAAACCGAACTTGGGGATTTCGCAATTACTGAAGAATAATGGAGATGATTGAAAGTAAATGTTACAGATAAATTCATAGAATGTCGCGGATCAAGAAGATGAAAAAAATTGCCTTTTTTCAGATTTGAAGTAGAATTACTACTTCTGCTACCACAATTATTTCTACTACTACTACTTCTACTACTACTGTTGCTGCTGCTGCTGCTGCTACTACTACTACTACTACTACTACTACTACTACTACTACTACTACTACTACTACTACTACTACTACTACTACTACTACTACTACTACTACTACTACTACTGCTGCTGCTGCTGCTGCTGCTGCTGCTGCTACTACTACTACTACTACTACTACTACTACCACCACCACAACCACCACCTCCACCACTACCACCACCACCACCACCACCACCACTACTACTACTACTACTACTACTACTACTACTACTACTACTACTACTACTACTACTACTACTGCCGCCGCCGCCGATGCTGCCGCTACTACTACTACTGCTACTACTTTTACTATTAGTACAACTGCAACTAGTACTATTACTACTAGTAGAGTTACTACTATCACTACAAATACAACTACTACTAGTACTATTACTACTAGTACTATTACTACTATTACTATTACTGCTACTACTACTACTACTACTACTACTACTACTACTACTACTACTACTACTACTACTACTACTACTACTACTACTACTACTACTACTACTACCAACATCACCACCACCACCACTACTGCTACTACTTCAACGACTACGACTACTACTATTACCAATACTCCTACTCCTGCTGCTAATACTACTACTACCACTATTACAACAAAAATAAATATCACATCACAAAGAACAACAGCAGCACAACAACAACAAATAATACAACTACCACCACCACTATCACTACTAAAGCTTCTTTTACTACAACTACAACTACTACTACTGCTACTACTACTACTACAACTACTACTACTACTACTACTACTACTACACCTACTACTACTACTACTACTACTACTACTACTACTACTACTACTACTACTACTACTACTACTACTACTACTACTACTACTACTACTACTACTAGAGGAAAACCGGCTTATAATCTGTATTATTTCTTGCAAACTAAAACACTTTGATCATTTCAAGCGGAACAGTGGTTTGGACAGAGCTCTGATGGAAAGCATGGTTCCAGCACGAAGATAGACACAGGGCATAGAGGACCCACTAGGAATAAATACATAGGGCATAGAAGACTCACTAGAAAGAAAGTCACAGGGCGTAGAAGACACACTAGGAATAAAGACACAGGGCATAGAAGACACACTAGGAATAAAGACACAGGGCGTTGAAGACACACTAGAAATACAGTCACAGGGCATAGTAGACACACTAGGAATAAAGACACAGGGCATAGAAGACTCACTAGAAATACAGTCACAGGGCGTTGAAGACACACTAGAAATACAGTCACAGGGCATAGAAGACACACTAGGAATAAAGACACAGGGCATAGTAGACACACTAGGAATAAAGACACAGGGCATAGAAGACTCACTAGAAATACAGTCACAGGGCTTTGAAGACACACTAGAAATACAGTCACAGGGCATAGAAGACACACTAGGAATAAAGACACAGGGCATAGAAGACTCACTAGAAATAAAGTCACAGGGCGTTGAAGACACACTAGGAATAAAGAAACAGGGCATAGAAGACACACTAGGAATAAAGACGCAAGGCATTGAAAACACACTAGGAATAAAGTCACAGGGCATTGAAAACACACTAGGAATAAAAGCGCAGGGCATTGAATACACTTTAGGTATAAAGACACGTGACGTTTAAGTCACTTTATGAATAAAGACATATGACATTGAAGACACTTTAGGAACACAGATACAAGACACTGAAGACACTTTAGAAATAAATACACAGGACATTTAAGACATTTGACGAATAAAGACACAGGACATTGAAAAAAAAACAAGAAGTCGCTTAAGTCGACAGGGCCGACTTCATTGCACCGGGTTTTATCCCATATGGCTCGGTCTCTTTCCAAAGCGCGGAAAGCGTCGCACAAAGCACGAACTCCGTAGCTCTAGCGACGACTCCACAGGAGTTTCCGAAAAATTTAACTCGTGAATCGAAGGACGCGGCCCGGAATCAAACCCACAACCTTCGGAGCCCGAGTTAAACGTCTTGATCACTTCGCCACGAAGATTCCCACAGGACATTGAAGACACGTTAGGAATAAATACAAAAATGCATGAGGCAGGGAAGTGGCATGAGATCGAGAAGCGTGTCTACAAGTTGCTATAACAACAGTGCCCTGCGAATGATCCGACAGATGATGATAATGATGGTGTAGTGGGATGTCTGTTTACATCGCTGGTCGGTTTTATTTTATGGAAGTAATTGTTTCGCTCCCTTCTCGTTAGTTTTTTTAATTTTTTTTTAACAGAATAATGCACGTGTGACATGATATGACATTTCATAGCGCGAACTGGTGGTTTGAAATACAGACAGACTGACGAATAGACAGACAGACAGACAGACAGACAGACATACAGACAGACAGACAGGCAGGCAGGCAGGCAGGCAGGCGGACGGACGGACGGACAGGCAGGCAGGCAGGCAGGCAGACGGACGGACGGACGGGCGGGCAGGCGGACGATCGGACGGTTAAGTATGCCACTAGACAGACAGTCAATGAAATGCACACACCAGACAGAGGGACAGACATATAGACAGGCATGCAGACAGACAGACAAAGAAATATACCGCAGACGAAGGACAGAGAGACAGACAGACTGGCTGGCAGACAAACAGACAGATAGACAGACAAGCAAGTGGGTAGGTATTAACAGACAAACACACAACTAAACGAATCCACACATAAGAATGAGGGACAAACAGACAAACACATACAAAGAATAAACAAATTAAGACAGGAGACAAGTAACTAAGGCTAAATGATAAATAACAGATATTAATATCATAAAAATGAGAAGAACATTACTCCCAGAATGTGTTAACGACATTGAGGATTGGCAGAATATTAACTTGCCTGGTTGGCCAAGCGATTCATTCGTTTTAAATCAGCGGAAATCTTGAATCTTCCAACGGCAGATTGTTCTAACGTTCTGTGTTCCAGTGGTTTTCTTCCTTCTCTAGCCTGTATTATCGTTTACAGTAAATTTTGTATAGGAGAGCATTCAGATCATTCTCTTTCGATGGGGGTAATAATCAGTGAAGTAAATAACATTTCGTTGTCTTATATTTTTTTTTTTACTATTACTATTGTTATTTTTTTTTTTTTTTTGCGCTCGCTCGCTTTGAACTCAAGCGTAGTCCATACACACTATTTATATTAGTGATGGACTGAATTTTGCGTGTGGATCAGCTTTCTTTATTAACAGTGTCCCTCGCCATCAGGCAAACCCACTCCGACTTCATGGATGTTACTATTATTTGAAATTATAGATGTTTACATGTAACTATGTCATACTGTGCCGTTCTCCCTGGCCTAGGCGTTAAACGACTTTCTCCGTAATCCCGTTTATCCACGTAGGGTAACGCAGGGCGTGAGAATTTGAAGGGGTTCTCGCCGGTTGGTAACTTACGGGATAAGTGAGCCGGCCGCTCAGAAAGCAATGGCAAACTACTGAGCGTAATCTTGCCAAGAAATCATCGACAGTCGTAAAATGCTGGTGTTGACAGCGATGTCATGTAAAGGATATGCGAAAACAAAACAAAAATGTCATACTGTAAGTGTTTCTGTGCCGTTTCTTCTTTGTCTGTTACTCTTTTTATGTGTGCTAATGAAGGTTTATCGCCGCAACGTTCTAATGAACCCGCAACAGTGACCTTCTTTGCTTCTGTGTTTCTCCAATTATTCATTTCATGTCCATTGTTTTACGACATTTAATCTTAAGTGATTTGTTTATGTAATTGAAACTATACGATACGCTGTTAAATTCGTCTTCTTCTTCTTCTTCTTCTTCTTCTTCTTCTTCTTCTTCTTCTTCTTCTTCTTCTTCTTCTTCTTCTTCTTCTTCTTCTTCTTCTTCTTCTTCTTCTTCTTCTTCTTCTTCTTCTTCTTCTTCTTCTTCTTCTTCTTCTTCTTCTTCTTCTTCTTCTTCTTCTTCTTCTTCTTCTTCTTCTTCTTCTTCTTCTTCTTCTTCTTCTTCTTCTTCTTCTTCTTCTTCTTCTTCTTCTTCTTCTTCTTCTTCTTCTTCTTCTTCTTCTTCTTCTTCTTCTTCTTCTTCTTCTTCTTCTTCTTCTTCTTCTCCTTCTTCTTCTTCTTCTTCTTCTTCTTCTTCTTCTTCTTCTTCTTCTTCTTCTTCTTCTTCTTCTTCTTCTTCTTCTTCTTCTTCTTCTTCTTCTTCTTCTTCTTCTTCTTCTTCTTCTTCTTCACACCCTACTCTTCCACCTCCTTCACCTCTTGCTTCTACTGCTTCTTCTTCTTCCTCCTTCTCTTGCTGTCCTCCTTCCCCTTACAATTTCCATTGTTTTGAAAAAGACATTGGTGATCACCACTAAACTCTCTACTACTTTAACTGTATTTTTAATGACATATGTTCACATGTAGATGCCAGGCCTTCTACATTGGTAGAACAGAGAGAAAGCTTAACAAACGAGTGTCAGAACACATACCTCAATGGGTCAACAAGATACAACACACAGGAGATGCTAGCCTCGTGGGGCCGACACACCGGAAGCTCCCGGCGTCTTCAATTGGTAGGCACATTATCGAAAGCGGCCATGTGGTCGACAGAGACACTGCCTTTCGCGAGTTGTTTAACACACAAAATACTCGCTTGTTAAAATTTGCAGAAGCAATTATGATCTATCAACGCAAGCCAGAATTGTGTAAACAGAAAGACATGTTAGTCAGCTTAAAATTACCGTGGTAGATAATTGACATTACTGTGCGAATATGTGTATATTTCAACTTGAAGGATTTATCTAGTTAATTCACGTAAGTTGTGTGATTTCTGCAGTATGTACCTGACGAGATGCAGCGAAATATGCCAGGCAATAAATCGTGCAATCTATTGTTTGTGTCTTCGTTATTCAAAAGACATATGTTTCTCTTGTCGGCTCTGTGGCGAATGCGTTACGGAGGTAGTTCGCAATAACGAATACCGCGTTTGGAACTAAAAAAAAAAAAAAAAAAAAAAAAAAAAAGTCGACAAGGTCGACTTCATCGCACCGGGTTTTATCCCATATGGCTCAGTCTCTTTCCGCAGCGCGGAAAGCGTCACACAAAGCACGAACTCCGTAGCTTTTAGCGACGACCCACCGGAGTCTCCGAAACATTTAACTCGTAAACCGAAGGGTGCGGCCCGGAATCGAACCCACAACCTTCGGAGCACGAGTCAAACGGCTTAACCACTTCGCCACAGAGACTCCCTCGAACTGTAACAAGCTACGTGGAGGGTCCCAAATAACTATGTCACAATGTTTCAAAACTATTCTTTCGCCCTGGCTGGGATAGGTCTTTGCTTGCCAACCCTCCTCCGTTCCCCGGACTCACTGTCACTCTCTCTTTCGACCTCGGGACCTATTCCCCGACGTGTCTTTCTGGCTGACGCATAGATAACATGGCGATCGTCAGAATAACTTGAAAGTAATTTTATTAACCTAATAAAGAACAGCACAGGAAAACATTAAGGCAGTTAAAACAGATAGTTCTAAACAGACAAAACATGGATAACATTCAGTTCAGACACAGAGCCTCATAACTTTACATCATAGACCAATCTGTAGTCAATGTCCGTTCCGTCCACATATATCTCACCGAATACTTATTCAGTTCTTTCCTTCCCGATACGTGGTGCTAACAACAGGCCGCTGAAGAACCAGGCTTCCAGGTTTCCGTGGACCACAAAATTCAGTTACTTAAGTGTTCTTGGGAAGTACCATGGAATCACTGGGTACAAGGTTGGGTGGGACATAATAAAATGGCGAATAGTTCGTCAATAATAATTGGGTGTCTGAGAATTTGGCGGGGTCCAGTCCAGAATACAAACTGACTCGATCCTAGCGTATCGTGATGACTGGCGAGGTGTTGGAAAGGCTGATGGTCATTCTTTCGGGTCAGCTGTGGCTCTATCGGGTAGAGATCATACCCTTGGCCTGGTATGGCCCAAAACTTGACAAGGACTCGGCTAAAACATAACTTTCCGTGTAGTAGCCCTGTCGAGACCTTCAGCTCTGTTCACCTCCAAAAAGAAGGACCCTTTCAATCAACCATCAGCATGCTGCGCTTCATCTGTCGCACTCTTTGAAGTGTCAAATAGGCATGAGGCAGTCTACAAATCGTAGTTGATTAAACCGACATTGATGGCCCAAGAATTTACATTAGTGCGTATTTGGTGCAAGGAGCCTTATCGGGTTTTCCCCCAAAACAAGACATATATCTAATCGTTCTATTAAAAAGATCGTGTTGTTAAAGTATCCCAGAGAACTATCTTCCATGGTGATTGAACGAATAAGAGAACTGAGGGTTCCCGAAAGCTGTTTCCCCCTGTTTACCCAAACCCAAAGAAGGCATGAGGACATGGGCCACTGGCGTTTTGTCACAGGAACACAGCTGCAGGCGATTTGGCATCAAACCGCTTTGTGTTGGTTTTATAAA
>OY992885.1:106443663-106548663 GCA_963921405.1 Cepaea hortensis
AGGCTCTCTTCTGTTGTTATATTCTATATGTCCATCGTCATCATCATCATCATCATCATCATCATCATCATCATCATGATCATGATCATCATCATCATCGTCATCATCATCATCATCATCATCATCATCATCATCATCATCATCATCATCATTTTGCAAGATATGTGCCCAACTTAGCTCTGATCACAGTTCCTATGAAAGACTGAATGGTTTGCCCGTTCCCTGTCTCATATATTTCCAGACTGTGGTGGCCATACATGTGTGTAAACCATAATGTTGAGTGTAAACCACACCGCTGTGTGTAAACCATAATGTTGTGTGTAAACCATACCGCTGTGTGTAAACCATACCACTGTGTGTAAACCATAATGCTGTGTGTAAACCATAACGTTGTGTGTACACCATAATGTTGTGTGTAAACCATACCGCTGTGTGTAAACCATAATGCTGTGTGTAAACCATAACGTTGTGTGTAAACCATAATGTTGTGTGTAAACCATAATGTTGTGTGTAAACCATAATGCTGTGTGTAAACCATAATGTTGTGTGTAAACCATAATGTTGTGTGTAAACCATAATGCTGTGTGTAAACCATAATGTTGTGTGTAAACCATAATGTTGTGTGTAAACCGTAATGCTGTGTGTAAACCATAACGCTGTGTGTAAACCATAATGTTGTGTGTAGACCATAATGTTGTGTGTAAACAACAATGTTGTATGTAAACCATTATGCTGTGTGTAAACCACAATGTTGTGTGTACACCATAATGCTGTGTGTAAACCATAACGTTGTGTGTAAACCATAACGCTGTGTGTAAACCATAATGCTGCGTGTAAACCATAATGCTGTGTGTAAACCACAATGTTGTATGTAAATCATAATGCTGTGTGTAAACCATAATGCTGCGTGTAAACCATAATGCTGTGTGTAAACCACAATGTTGTATGTAAATCATAATGCTGTGTGTAAACCATAATGCTGTGTGTAAATCATAATGCTGTGTGTAAACCACAATGTTGTATGTAAATCATAATGCTGTGTGTAAACCATAATGCTGTGTGTAAACCATAACGCTATGTATAAACCATAACGCTGTGTGTAAACCACAATTCTGTGTGTAAATCATAACGCTGCGTGTAAACCATAATGCTGTGTGTAAACCATAACGCTGTGAATAAACCATAACGCTGTGTGTAAACCATAACGCTGTGTGTAAACCATAACGCTGTGTGTAAACCATAACGCTGTGTGTAAACCATAATGCTGCATGTAAACCATAATGCTGCGTGTAAACCACAATGTTGTGTGTAAACCATAATGCTGCGTGTAAACCATAATGCTGCGTGTAAACCACAATGTTGTGTGTAAACCATAATGCTGCGTGTAAACCACAATGTTGTGTGTAAACCACAATGTTGTGTGTAAACCATAATGCTGTGTGTAAACCATAATGCTGTGTGTAAACCATAATGCTGTGTGTAAACCATAATGCTGTGTGTAAACCATAATGCTGTGTGTAAACCACAATGTTGATCGACTCCTGTCTCTCTTTCCATGAACCACGCCTTCCATCGTTGCTCCTTCTACACCACAGTCGTGCTTGATATGGCCAACATATTCCAGTTTATGACACGGTATGCCTTTTCTAAGCCAGTTCTCTTCCACCATCAGTTCATGTGTAGTGTTGGCATTTCTATTCTCCTTGACCCACGGATTTCTTGAAATGTTTCTCTGATAATTATGTTCAAACAAGTAAGTCAATACATCGGGCATATTCCCAGTAACTCTGGGACTTGTTCCATACGACTGGTTCAATCCTCATAGCCACACTAAGCTATCTTAAGATGCCTACATACACGCTGATGTTTCCTAGAACTCTGGGACTTGTTCCATACGACTGGTTCAATCCTCATAGCCACACTAAGCTATCTTAAGATGCCTACATACACGCTGATGTTTCCTAGAACTCTGGGACTTGCTCCATACGACTGGTTCAATCCTCATAGCCACACTAATGCTAACTTAAGATGCTTACATACACGCTGTTTCCTAGAACTCTGGGACTTGTTCTATACGATTGGCGCGACCCCAATAGCCACTCTAAGACCCTTTATACATGCCTTAGTGCGTTGACGGAATTGTATAGACTGTTCTGACGCATTCTATAAGACTTCGAAGCGTACTCGTTATGTTAGATTGGTGGTATTTCACAGAGTTCTAGGACTTGATCAATAAGACTTTGAAGCGTACTGGCCCTATAATAAACTGGTCGGACTTTATCAATAAGACTTTGAGGCGTACTCGCCCAATAATAAACTGGTGGGACTTGATCAATAAGACTTTGAAGCGTTGAAATCTAGGACTTGTTCTATAAGACTCAAGTGTACTCGGTATATGACTGATTGGTCGTATTTCCCAGATCTCTAGAACTTGTTCTATACGTCTGGCTCAATCCCAGAGCCATACTTAGTAAAGTTGAGGTGAGTTGAGTTAATAACCGATACCACAGCAATTGAGATCTTCCCATACGTGTTCCGTTTTCATCTTCAACAGCCACAGAAGAGTCCCAATACTGACGTTGCCAGTAGCAGACTGATTATGTGTCCGCCTGGCCTTTCCTCCGAGTCCTGAATGTTGGCCAGATCCTCTGGTCACTTCCTGCAGCACAATACTATAAAGAACGTGATGAACTGCTCGTTCTTCTGCACTACACACACGACTCGAAAGAGCCCCACCACTTCTGCCTTACCATGCACCATTACCCCACCTTGTGGTGCAGACCCAGCCAATCTGGCCGCCTGCTGGTTTCCCACCACACCAGCATGTCCTGGAATAAACATCCAACAGATGTTCTCTATTTTTGATTGTTGAATGGAAGCCTGCCTCTCTGTCCGAAGCATGCCTGTCTCCACCTTTCACATTATCGTACTTTGTGAATCCGTTACAACCACGACATGCGTAAAGTTAACACCACTTACACACGCCTTGGTTACTACTCGGCATACAATAGTCTTATCGAATTTCCCAGATTTCTGGGAGTCGCTATATAAGACTATGATACGTACTCGGCGTGCTGTCAATCAATCAATCAGGTGCCATCTCCACAATGAAGATTGGCTGCAATGGATCTCTACCACTGTCTGTCTCTCGCCTTCAATGTACATTCTGTACATTCTGCTGTTCGTTCATCTCTTGATGCCATATTACCACGTGTATCGTTGCCTACCTCTTGATCGCTTGCCTTCAACCTTACCCTCCAGTAGGGGTTGATAAGAGCGTTATGTCTTTTAACGTGTCCGAAATATTTCACTTGCTTCTATTTTATTTCTTCCATCAGCTCTCTTTTCATTTGCAGTTTTTCTAGAACCTTTGTATTTGATTGTTTCTGTTTCCATGAAATACGACATATTCTTCGATATATCCACATCTCCAGAGCATCTATTCGGCTTTCTAATTGCGTGTTCATTGTCCACGCTTCCACATCATATTTTAGTGTTGTAAATACATAACATCTGAGAATTCTCACTTCTACTGCGTTGCTATCGGCATTTGAATGACTGGTCGCACTCCCTACAACTCTGGGACTTGTTCTATAAGACCGGCTCCAGCCCAAAGCCGTACTTTTTCAATAAAAGACCCCCTTTCCTTGCCTTGAAGCATATTTTTTATATGTTGCTAGTCCTATATTGCCGGTCTCTCTGGCTGTGGGGCTACAACACTTTCTCTCTGTAATCCCGTTTATCACGCAGAGTCTCGTAGCGGAGCGAGAGCTGAGGCGGTTCGACCCCCGCTCGTGACTTGCGGGATACTGAGCCGGCCGCTCAGAAAGCAATGGCAAACTACTGAGCGTAATCTTGCCAAGAAATCAACATACAGCTGAAAGATGCTGGTGTTGACAGCTAAGTCCTGAAAAGGATATGCTAAAAAAAAAAAAAAAAAAGTCCTATATTTGTATTCAACAATCAGCATGCGTGGGGTCATAAGGTCAACTTCCACCAACCGCCTTTACTTGCCAAGATATTTCCAGGTGCCAACTTTAGCCTGGACCAATCTGGCAGTCGAGGTCAAGTCTTAAAATACATCTCGTTGAGGATTCGAACTCATGCCCCAAGGGTTAGGAGGCAAGCAAATGTCTTCTATAGTGGTCGTTATTTACATCACTGATTCCATATCTCAAAACATCACAGATTCCACATCTCCACACATCACAGATTCTACATCTGCACACACCACAGATTCCATATCTCCACAAATCACAGATTCCACATCTCAACTCATCACATATTCCACATCTCCACAGACCACAGATTCCAAACCTGTTCAAATTGATGCACAGATCACCTTTATATTAAAGAAACACCATTCAATCATTCCCACAAACAATTTGTTTTTGTCAAATTTTTGGTTTAAATTATTCACGCACTGGAAACTAAGAATCTGCAAAACAATTTCTTGCACGCGAGATTGCGTGAGCCAAGCTTCGTTAGAAAAACAAAATAACCTCAAACTCGCAGAAACAACACTTCACTCAGGTTAAATGAAGGAAGAGATGAAAGAGGGGGGGGGGATGATGAAGAAGAAGAAGAAGAAGAAGAAGAAGAAGAAGAAGAAGAAGAAGAAGAAGAAGAAGAAGAAGAAGAAGAAGAAGAAGAAGAAGAAGAAGAAGAAGAGGAGGAGGAGGAGGAGGAGGAGGAGGAGGAGGAGGAGGAGGAGGAGTAGTAAGAAGGAGAAGAAGAAACAGCTAGGAAAACACATGCAAATGTGACAACGGTGCTCACATTAATTAACAATAGCCACCGACGATACTATGATAATATTATAATGATACTATGATGATACTTTGGAGATAATATGCTGATACTGTAATGATACTATGGTGATAATATGATGGTGCTTTGGTGATACTATTATGATACTATGCAAAAGTGACAGCGGTGCTCACACTAACCTACAATAGCCAACGATGATACTATGATGACACTACGACGATTCTATGATGATAATATGACGGTACTATGATGATACTTTGATGATACTATGTGGGTACTATGATAATACTATGCAGATACTATGATGATACGATGACGTTACTACAATTATATTATGATGATACTGTGCATATACTATGATGATACTACGACAATACTATGACGATAATATGATAATACTATTGTGGAACACGGAGCTGATCCACGACTCTGGTGAACTAGTGAGATGGCAGAACATGACCGCCCACTCTTACCGGCATGGCACATGATGGATGGATGGATGGTACTGTTATGGTACTATGATGATAGTGCGATGATATTATGGTGATTTTATGACGGGGTTATGATGATACTATGATGATATTACGATAATACAATGATGATACTATGATGGCACTACAGTGATACTGTCATGATACTGTGATTGTTTTATGATTTTACTGTGATTATACTATAGTGATATAATGATGGTACTATGACGATACTATGATGATACTATGCAACAGAAACGTGTAAAGGGTTTACAGGCGCGAGCATCATCTTCATAGCACCGGGTTTATCCCCCATATGTCTCAGTATCTTTCCGCAGGACGACCTGCCGAAAGAGTCGCACAAAGCCAGAACTCCGTAGCTCCAGCGACGATCCCGGGAGTCTCCGAGAAAAGTGCATTAATAAGCCGAAAGATGTAGCCCGGAATCGAACCCACAACCTTCAGAGCGTGAGGCAGACGGCCAAACCGCTCGGCCACGGAGATCCTTGAACGGAAAAGTAACAGTAACGGGACCTCGTACACGTCGTGAAGCTATTGTATATATAGTGCTGGTTCCATATTTGTAAAGCCCCTCCGGCACTGGTGGGTGTTGTGGGTGCCTACTTCCAGAGACATTTCCTAGCACCCATTTTAGACTGAGTCACCAATGTCAATTTTTTGTTAAATCATCTCGATATGGATTGAGCATATGGTCGTGCTGACCGCTCTGCCACGGCGGCTCCCGTGATGCACGGGGTTATCAGGTATATCTGCATGGATCAAAGAAATACCAACACAATTTAAATACTTATCTGAGAGATTGGCATGCATCTTGAGAGGATTCAAAGACAGCTTTGATAGATTTAAAGATATTACTGAAAGAGCTCAAACATTTGTACCAGAATGTAAGACTTCGTGAAAAGATGTACAGACATCTTTACAAGAATTGCCAGCTCTGTGGCAAAGGGGTTACGGACACAATTCGTATCCCGCATACAGCGTTCGAAATACAACTGCAAGCGATTTGGCTTGCTTTGGTTTCCATACAATGATATGAGTGAAGGGTATTCAGAAAGCAATGGCAAACTACTGAACGTAAACTTGACCAGGATTAACAAAAAGCCAAAAAATGTTGGAGTGGCTGCTACATCCTGTAAAGGATATGTAAAGAACTTGCACAATAAACAAGTTTTTTGTTCCATTTTACTTTAAACACCATTCATCTTTATAACAAACAACCTGGAAGAAATAAAATCTCTGACGCAAACTGAGTTCCATAGGGACCGACCATCCTATTAAACTACACATATTGTACCAAAGTGCCTTCCGTAGATCTAAGACGTGTGGAGTATGCTGTCCCATTCTCCAAGCTTTCCTGTCACCAATGACGCGATAAGAGGGATCACTCTTGTTGGCCGGAGACTGACTTCAGATGTCGCTGGGGATAAATCTGATCTTTCTTTCTTTCTTTCTTTCTTTCTTTCTTTCTTTCTTTCTTTCTTTCTTTCTTTCTTCCCCACATCGTTGTCACCCCTGGCTTCTACTTGGCTTTCTCTTCTTTCAGTGAGCACGTTGATAGCTAGGTTAGGAGGGGTGTCGACCAGGGGTAGGGTAACAGCTCTGTCCCAGAGGTTCCCAAACTCTTGTGTGAGGCCGAGAATTAATGTAGCGTTGAGTGCATGCTTCTTATGGTAAATATTTTTTTTTAAATTCGCATATCCTTTTACAGGACATCGCTGTCAACAGCAGCATCTTTCAGCTGTCTGTTGATTTCTTGGCAAGATTACGCTCAGTAGTTTGCCATTGCTTTCTGAGCGGCCGGCTCAGATATCCCGCAAGTCACCAGTGGGGAACGAACCGCTCCCAGTTCTCGCCCGCTACGAGACTCTGCGTGATAAACGGGATTACGGAGAAAGTGGTGTAACCCCTCGGCCAGAGAGACCGGCTATGGTAAATGCACTGTATTGATGAAATGACACTGGAGATGAGAATTGAGAAGACACTGGAATATGTCACTGCTGGTACGATTAGTGAGAACCGTTGACTAAAATATGCGGAGTCAAGAGATATGGAGGTAAGCGTGGCCGAATGGATAAGAGCACTCGTTCTTAAACATCCGGTGCGCTGATGCCGAGGTAGTGGGTTCACCCCTTCACCGGTTAGTTGGACTAAAATGTTGACGTTTCGTCCTTGACCTGGAGACGTACATTACAAGTACCCCTGAAGTCGGAATGGGTTGCCCTAATTGCAGGGTTCACTGGTAATAATTAAAGCGAGCCCACACACACAAATCTATCCAGCGCACTAGAAGTAGTAGCATGTATGTGGAACACGTTTGAGTTCAAAACGAACAGCATCACAAAGATAATAATCTGGCTTGAGACAGGACAATTATACATAACCCGAAATGACATTTGACACTATAATGTGACAGTTGAGTAGACAGGTTGTGGTCGTCGCCAGTCGGTTACATTCTTTCATACAGTCAGCATCATCATGTGCCATGCCGATAAGCGTAGGCGGTCATGTTTCACCATCTCACATGATCACCAGAGTCGTGGATCAGCTCTGTGTTCTTGTCTCGACCATGCCACGTGGCCAAGCCATCCAGGTATTTACTTCTCGGTCTTCCCTTTATTTTTTTATCCCTCAATCTTGTCAGTTTTCACCAAGTTCTCCAATGTATTTCTTTTCATAACGTGTCCAACACATTGTGACTGTCTATGTCTAATTTCTCTAATTATTTTACTATTTTAATTTGGTTTTTTTAGTACTTGCTCGTTGGTTATTCTGTCTGTCCATGGTATTCTTTGCATTTCCTCAGAAACCAAATCTTCACAGCCATTAGATGTTTTCCAGCTTCTTTTCTCATTATCCACGCTCCACATGCGTACAAAATAATAGGTTCTATGTAGCACCTCAACACTCTTTCCCTCGTTGCAATTGACATCTTCTTATTTGTCAGTATATTTTCCATCTTGCGAAAGGCTACCTACGCCATGGCGACTCATGTTCTAATCTCCTCAAGGCATCTACCGTCAGAATATTCCGAGATAGTTGTACCGATTCACTTGTTTAAGAATATTCCAATTTACCCGTATATTAATTACATTGTTTCATACTGTACACATTGTAATGCTTCAAAGTAAGTTAGCCAGAAATTATCAGTCTGTAGGTTATGTGCAGGACATTTCTCTCACCATGTACCTTAGAATTTTCTCGATCTCTCGCCATTTTGTCCGACCTCTTACACCCTCATAACCAGGGTGTCAACGATGTCGCGTATCCCTCTTCGTACTGGTCGAACTATGTCTTTTTGTCCATGAACCTTGACCTCCAATACTATTAATATTTTCTTTTATTGCGTTCGCTCCCTTTGAGCTCAAGAGTAGTCCGTACACACTATTTATAGTAGTGATGGACTGAATTTTGGGTGTGGGTTAGCTTTCCCTGTTAACAGTGTCCCTCGCCATCAGGCGAACCCACTCCGCCTTCAGAGGTGCTTGTAATTAACGTCCCCAAGTCAAGGACGACAGGTCAACATTTTAGTCCAGCTGTCCGGTGTAGGGGTTGAACCGCTAACCTCGGCATCGGCGTACCGGGTGTTTAAGAACACGCGTTGTTATCCATTCGGCCATGCAGACCTGTATACTATTAATATCATAATTAATGTTTATCTTCTTTCCAATCTTCTCATTCAGTTATTATGCCCTAATGTAGTCACTGTAGTGTCTCCCCCGTGTTTATATGTTGTGTTGTGTGTATTTGTTTGCTGATGAAGGCTAATCGCCCCAACGTCCTAAGGTTTCCGTAATTGTGGTTTGTAAAGTTGCATTAAGAGGTTGCGGACGCGGTTCATAATCCTGTATACCCGCGTTAGAAACACAGCATAGCGCGATTTGGCAGCAGACCGCGTTGCGTTGGCTTTGGTATCGGTGGTGGTCGTTCAAAAAGCAATGGCAAACTACTGAACGTAAACTTGCCAAGAGATCACAGCGCAGAAATGTTGGTGTTGACTGCGATGTCTTGTAAAAAATAAATACCTTAACAACTATGAGAGAAAACCTAATAAAAAAGAGATCTGGTGGTGAGAACACCAGGCCAAGTAGATCAGATAACACTGGGGAAGAGTGTGACACAGGGGTCAGTACTAGTAATCGTGATGACGGAGTTCTTCCTGACAGTGTTACCAAGGAAATCCCCTGTGTCAGACTAAGAAGGAGAGTGAGACTAGGAACGTGAAATGTGAGAAGTCTGTATGAGGGAAAGCTTAAGATGGTATGTGATGAGATTGAAGGGTTAAATATTACATTTTAGGAAATAGTGAACATCTCTGGAGAGGCAAGGGACATTTTACAACTGAAAATGGAAGTCTGTTCATATATTCTAGTAGAGATGTCGGAGGCCAGAGCGGAGTAGCATATTGTTTAGATAAAATAACTGCAAAAGTTTTCATTGGATATAACCCGGTTAGTGATAGTAAAAAGGATATGAAAAGAATGTTGCATTACTTCGTGTTGTGTTATTTGTGTATAAGACTGTTTATGTAACGTTTTAGCTCAAAAGCCCCAATTTTCTTCTTTAGCGAGTGCGAAATTGTCTATGTTTCGCTTCCATGTGTTGTCACAAGAAAGTTGCATGTCTTCATCGATGTTACCGAAACTCCTTTACTGTACCACAGGCTCTTGACACTCAATGACTGGCCGTCTCGACAGACGAAGGTTTTTAGTAATACCTTTCCATAGCACTAAGCTTAGGTTGAATTGTAGAGACTGTGTTGCCCATGCAGCATGATCCCTCTCTCAGCCTGTCTTGTTTACTCCAGAGACCTTGTGTTGCTCATGCAGCATGATCCCTCTCTCTTCCTGTCTAGTTTACTCCAGAGACCATGTGTTGCCCATGCAGCATGATCCCTCTCTCAGCCTGCCTTGTTTACTCCAGAGACCATGTGTTGCCCATGCAGCATGAACCCTCTCTCAGCCTGCCTTGTTTACTCCAGAGACCATGTGTTGCCCATGCAGCATGATCCCTCTCTCAGCCTGCCTTGTTTACTCCAGAGACCATGTGTTGCCCATGCAGCATGAACCCTCTCTCAGCCTGCCTTGTTTACTCCAGAGACCATGTGTTGCCCATGCAGCATGATCCCTCTCTCAGCCTGCCTTGTTTACTCCAGAGACCATGTGTTGCCCATGCAGCATGATCCCTCTCTCGGCCTGTCTTGTTTACTCCAGAGACCATGTGTTGCCCATGCAGCATGATCCCTCTCTCTTCCTGTCTAGTTTACTCCAGAGACCATGTGTTGCCCATGCAGCATGATCCCTCTCTCGGCCTGTCTTGTTTACTCCAGAGACCATGTGTTGCCCATGCAGCATGAACCCTCTCTCAGCCTGCCTTGTTTACTCCAGAGACCTTGTGTTGCCCATGCAGCATGAACCCTCTCTCAGCCTGCCTTGTTTACTCCAGAGACCATGTGTTGCCCATGCAGCATGAACCCTCTCTCAGCCTGCCTTGTTTACTCCAGAGACCATGTGTTGCCCATGCAGCATGATCCCTCTCTCAGCCTGTCTTGTTTACTCCAGAGACCATGTGTTGCCCATGCAGCATGATCCCTCTCTCAGCCTGCCTTGTTTACTCCAGAGACCATGTGTTGCCCATGCAGCATGAACCCTCTCTCAGCCTGCCTAGTTTACTCCAGAGACCTTGTGTTGCCCATGCAGCATGATCCCTCTCTCAGCCTGTCTTGTTTACTCCAGAGACCATGTGTTGCCCATGCAGCATGATCCCTCTCTCAGCCTGCCTAGTTTACTCCAGAGACCTTGTGTTGCCCATGCAGCATGATCCCTCTCTCAGCCTGCCTTGTTTACTCCAGAGACCATGTGTTGCCCATGCAGCATGAACCCTCTCTCAGCCTGCCTTGTTTACTCCAGAGACCTTGTGTTGCCCATGCAGCATGAACCCTCTCTCAGCCTGCCTTGTTTACTCCAGAGACCATGTGTTGCCCATGCAGCATGAACCCTCTCTCAGCCTGCCTTGTTTACTCCAGAGACCATGTGTTGCCCATGCAGCATGATCCCTCTCTCAGCCTGTCTTGTTTACTCCAGAGACCATGTGTTGCCCATGCAGCATGATCCCTCTCTCAGCCTGCCTTGTTTACTCCAGAGACCATGTGTTGCCCATGCAGCATGATCCCTCTCTCAGCCTGTCTTGTTTACTCCAGAGACCATGTGTTGCCCATGCAGCATGATCCCTCTCTCAGCCTGCCTTGTTTACTCCAGAGACCATGTGTTGCCCATGCAGCATGAACCCTCTCTCAGCCTGCCTAGTTTACTCCAGAGACCTTGTGTTGCCCATGCAGCATGATCCCTCTCTCAGCCTGCCTAGTTTACTCCAGAGACCTTGTGTTGCCCATGCAGCATGATCCCTCTCTCAGCCTGCCTTGTTTACTCCAGAGACCATGTGTTGCCCATGCAGCATGAACCCTCTCTCAGCCTGCCTAGTTTACTCCAGAGACCTTGTGTTGCCCATGCAGCATGATCCCTCTCTCAGCCTGCCTAGTTTACTCCAGAGACCTTGTGTTGCCCATGCAGCATGATCCCTCTCTCAGCCTGCCTTGTTTACTCCAGAGACCATGTGTTGCCCATGCAGCATGATCCCTCTCTCAGCCTGCCTTGTTTACTCCAGAGACCATGTGTTGCCCATGCAGCATGATCCCTCTCTCAGCCTGCCTTGTTTACTCCAGAGACCATGTGTTGCCCATGCAGCATGATCCCTCTCTCAGCCTGCCTTGTTTACTCCAGAGACCATGTGTTGCCCATGCAGCATGATCCCTCTCTCTTCCTGTCTAGTTTACTCCAGAGACCATGTGTTGCCCATGCAGCATGATCCCTCTCTCGGCCTGCCTTGTTTACTCCAGAGACCATGTGTTGCCCATGCAGCATGATCCCTCTCTCTTCCTGTCTAGTTTACTCCAGAGACCATGTGTTGCTCATGCAGCATGACCCCTCTCTCTTCCTGTCTAGTTTACTCCAGAGACCTTGTGTTGCTCATGCAGCATGATCCCTCTCTCTTCCTGTCTAGTTTACTCCAGAGACCTTGTGTTGCTCATGCAGCATGATCCCTCTCTCGGCCTGTCTAGTTTACTCCAGAGACCATGTGTTGCCCATGCAGCATGATCCCTCTCTCTTCCTGTCTTGTTTACTCCAGAGACCATGTATTGCCCATGCAGCATGATCCCTCTCTCAGCCTGTCTTGTTTACTCCAGAGACCATGTATTGCCCATGCAGCATGATCCCTCTCTCAGCCTGTCTTGTTTACTCCAGAGACCTTGTGTTGCCCATGCAGCATGATCCCTCTCTCGGCCTGTCTTGTTTACTCCAGAGACCATGTATTGCCCATGCAGCATGATCCCTCTCTCGGCCTGCCTTGTTTACTCCAGAGACCATGTGTTGCCCATGCAGCATGAACCCTCTCTCAGCCTGTCTTGTTTACTCCAGAGACCTTGTGTTGCCCATGCAGCATGAACCCTCTCTCAGCCTGTCTTGTTTACTCCAGAGACCTTGTGTTGCCCATGCAGCATGAACCCTCTCTCAGCCTGTCTTGTTTACTCCAGAGACCTTGTGTTGCCCATGCAGCATGAACCCTCTCTCAGCCTGTCTAGTTTACTCCAGAGACCATGTGTTGCCCATGCAGCATGAACCCTCTCTCAGCCTGTCTTGTTTACTCCAGAGACCTTGTGTTGCCCATGCAGCATGAACCCTCTCTCAGCCTGTCTTGTTTACTCCAGAGACCTTGTGTTGCCCATGCAGCATGAACCCTCTCTCAGCCTGTCTTGTTTACTCCAGAGACCTTGTGTTGCCCATGCAGCATGATCCCTCTCTCAGCCTGTCTTGTTTACTCCAGAGACCATGTGTTGCCCATGCAGCATGATCCCTCTCTCAGCCTGTCTTGTTTACTCCAGAGACCATGTGTTGCCCATGCAGCATGATCCCTCTCTCAGCCTGTCTTGTTTACTCCAGAGACCATGTGTTGCCCATGCAGCATGATCCCTCTCTCAGCCTGTCTTGTTTACTCCAGAGACCATGTGTTGCCCATGCAGCATGACCCCTCTCTCAGCCTGTCTTGTTTACTCCAGAAACCATATGTTGCCCATGCAGCATGATCCCTCTCTCAGCCTGCCTAGTTTACTCCAGAGACCATGTGTTGCCCATGCAGCATGATCCCTCTCTCAGCCTGTCTTGTTTACTCCAGAGACCATGTGTTGCCCATGCAGCATGACCCCTCTCTCAGCCTGTCTTGTTTACTCCAGAAACCATATGTTGCCCATGCAGCATGATCCCTCTCTCAGCCTGCCTAGTTTACTCCAGAGACCATGTGTTGCCCATGCAGCATGATCCCTCTCTCAGCCTGTCTAGTTTACTCCAGAAACCATATGTTGCCCATGCAGCATGATCCCTCTCTCAGCCTGCCTAGTTTACTCCAGAGACCATGTGTTGCCCATGCAGCATGATCCCTCTCTCAGCCTGTCTAGTTTACTCCAGAAACCATATGTTGCCCATGCAGCATGATCCCTCTCTCAGCCTGCCTAGTTTACTCCAGAGACCATGTGTTGCCCATGCAGCATGAACCCTCTCTCAGCCTGTCTAGTTTACTCCAGAGACCATGTGTTGCCCATGCAGCATGAACCCTCTCTCAGCCTGCCTAGTTTACTCCAGAGACCATGTGTTGCCCATGCAGCATGATCCCTCTCTCAGCCTGCCTAGTTTACTCCAGAGACCATGTGTTGCCCATGCAGCATGATCCCTCTCTCAGCCTGCCTAGTTTACTCCAGAGACCATGTGTTGCCCATGCAGCATGATCCCTCTCTCAGCCTGCCTAGTTTACTCCAGAGACCATGTGTTGCCCATGCAGCATGATCCCTCTCTCAGCCTGCCTAGTTTACTCCAGAGACCATGTGTTGCCCATGCAGCATGAACCCTCTCTCAGCCTGCCTAGTTTACTCCAGAGACCATGTGTTGCCCATGCAGCATGAACCCTCTCTCAGCCTGTCTAGTTTACTCCAGAGACCATGTGTTGCCCATGCAGCATGATCCCTCTCTCAGCCTGCCTAGTTTACTCCAGAGACCATGTGTTGCCCATGCAGCATGATCCCTCTCTCAGCCTGCCTTGTTTACTCCAGAGACCATGTGTTGCCCATGCAGCATGATCCCTCTCTCAGCCTGCCTAGTTTACTCCAGAGACCATGTGTTACCCATGCAGCATGATCCCTCTCTCAGCCTGTCTAGTTTACTCCAGAGACCATGTGTTGCCCATGCAGCATGAACCCTCTCTCAGCCTGTCTTGTTTACTCCAGAGACCATGTGTTGCCCATGCAGCATGAACCCTCTCTCAGCCTGTCTTGTTTACTCCAGAGACCATGTGTTGCCCATGCAGCATGAACCCTCTCTCAGCCTGTCTTGTTTACTCCAGAGACCATGTGTTGCCCATGCAGCATGAACCCTCTCTCAGCCTGCCTTGTTTACTCCAGAGACCATGTGTTGCCCATGCAGCATGAACCCTCTCTCAGCCTGTCTTGTTTACTCCAGAGACCATGTGTTGCCCATGCAGCATGAACCCTCTCTCAGCCTGTCTTGTTTACTCCAGAGACCTTGTGTTGCCCATGCAGCATGACCCCTCTCTCAGCCTGCCTAGTTTACTCCAGAGACCATGTGTTGCCCATGCAGCATGAACCCTCTCTCAGCCTGCCTTGTTTACTCCAGAGACCATGTGTTGCCCATGCAGCATGACCCCTCTCTCAGCCTGTCTTGTTTACTCCAGAGACCATGTGTTGCCCATGCAGCATGAACCCTCTCTCAGCCTGTCTAGTTTACTCCAGAGACCATGTGTTGCCCATGCAGCATGAACCCTCTCTCAGCCTGTCTAGTTTACTCCAGAGACCATGTGTTGCCCATGCAGCATGAACCCTCTCTCAGCCTGCCTAGTTTACTCCAGAGACCATGTGTTGCCCATGCAGCATGAACCCTCTCTCAGCCTGCCTTGTTTACTCCAGAGACCATGTGTTGCCCATGCAGCATGACCCCTCTCTCAGCCTGTCTTGTTTACTCCAGAGACCATGTGTTGCCCATGCAGCATGAACCCTCTCTCAGCCTGTCTAGTTTACTCCAGAGACCATGTGTTGCCCATGCAGCATGAACCCTCTCTCAGCCTGTCTAGTTTACTCCAGAGACCATGTGTTGCCCATGCAGCATGAACCCTCTCTCAGCCTGTCTAGTTTACTCCAGAGACCATGTGTTGCCCATGCAGCATGAACGCTCTCTCAGCCTGCCTTGTTTACTCCAGAGACCATGTGTTGCCCATGCAGCATGAACCCTCTCTCAGCCTGTCTAGTTTACTCCAGAGACCATGTGTTGCCCATGCAGCATGAACCCTCTCTCAGCCTGTCTAGTTTACTCCAGAGACCATGTGTTGCCCATGCAGCATGAACCCTCTCTCAGCCTGCCTTGTTTACTCCAGAGACCATGTGTTGCCCATGCAGCATGAACCCTCTCTCAGCCTGCCTTGTTTACTCCAGAGACCATGTGTTGCCCATGCAGCATGAACCCTCTCTCAGCCTGCCTTGTTTACTCCAGAGACCATGTGTTGCCCATGCAGCATGAACCCTCTCTCAGCCTGCCTTGTTTACTCCAGAGACCATGTGTTGCCCATGCAGCATGAACCCTCTCTCAGCCTGCCTAGTTTACTCCAGAGACCATGTGTTGCCCATGCAGCATGAACCCTCTCTCAGCCTGCCTTGTTTACTCCAGAGACCATGTGTTGCCCATGCAGCATGAACCCTCTCTCAGCCTGCCTTGTTTACTCCAGAGACCATGTGTTGCCCATGCAGCATGAACCCTCTCTCAGCCTGTCTAGTTTACTCCAGAGACCATGTGTTGCCCATGCAGCATGAACCCTCTCTCAGCCTGCCTTGTTTACTCCAGAGACCTTGTGTTGCCCATGCAGCATGAACCCTCTCTCAGCCTGCCTAGTTTACTCCAGAGACCATGTGTTGCCCATGCAGCATGAACCCTCTCTCAGCCTGCCTAGTTTACTCCAGAGACCATGTGTTGCCCATGCAGCATGAACCCTCTCTCGGCCTGCCTTGTTTACTCCAGAGACCATGTGTTGCCCATGCAGCATGAACCCTCTCTCAGCCTGCCTTGTTTACTCCAGAGACCATGTGTTGCCCATGCAGCATGAACCCTCTCTCAGCCTGCCTAGTTTACTCCAGAGACCATGTGTTGCCCATGCAGCATGACCCCTCTCTCTTCCTGTCTTGTTTACTCCAGAGACCATGTATTGCCCATGCAGCATGATCCCTCTCTCAGCCTGTCTTGTTTACTCCAGAGACCATGTATTGCCCATGCAGCATGATCCCTCTCTCAGCCTGTCTTGTTTACTCCAGAGACCTTGTGTTGCCCATGCAGCATGATCCCTCTCTCGGCCTGTCTTGTTTACTCCAGAGACCATGTATTGCCCATGCAGCATGATCCCTCTCTCGGCCTGCCTTGTTTACTCCAGAGACCATGTGTTGCCCATGCAGCATGAACCCTCTCTCAGCCTGTCTTGTTTACTCCAGAGACCTTGTGTTGCCCATGCAGCATGAACCCTCTCTCAGCCTGTCTTGTTTACTCCAGAGACCTTGTGTTGCCCATGCAGCATGAACCCTCTCTCAGCCTGTCTTGTTTACTCCAGAGACCTTGTGTTGCCCATGCAGCATGAACCCTCTCTCAGCCTGTCTAGTTTACTCCAGAGACCATGTGTTGCCCATGCAGCATGAACCCTCTCTCAGCCTGTCTTGTTTACTCCAGAGACCTTGTGTTGCCCATGCAGCATGAACCCTCTCTCAGCCTGTCTTGTTTACTCCAGAGACCTTGTGTTGCCCATGCAGCATGAACCCTCTCTCAGCCTGTCTTGTTTACTCCAGAGACCTTGTGTTGCCCATGCAGCATGATCCCTCTCTCAGCCTGTCTTGTTTACTCCAGAGACCATGTGTTGCCCATGCAGCATGATCCCTCTCTCAGCCTGTCTTGTTTACTCCAGAGACCATGTGTTGCCCATGCAGCATGATCCCTCTCTCAGCCTGTCTTGTTTACTCCAGAGACCATGTGTTGCCCATGCAGCATGATCCCTCTCTCAGCCTGTCTTGTTTACTCCAGAGACCATGTGTTGCCCATGCAGCATGACCCCTCTCTCAGCCTGTCTTGTTTACTCCAGAAACCATATGTTGCCCATGCAGCATGATCCCTCTCTCAGCCTGCCTAGTTTACTCCAGAGACCATGTGTTGCCCATGCAGCATGATCCCTCTCTCAGCCTGTCTTGTTTACTCCAGAGACCATGTGTTGCCCATGCAGCATGACCCCTCTCTCAGCCTGTCTTGTTTACTCCAGAAACCATATGTTGCCCATGCAGCATGATCCCTCTCTCAGCCTGCCTAGTTTACTCCAGAGACCATGTGTTGCCCATGCAGCATGATCCCTCTCTCAGCCTGTCTAGTTTACTCCAGAAACCATATGTTGCCCATGCAGCATGATCCCTCTCTCAGCCTGCCTAGTTTACTCCAGAGACCATGTGTTGCCCATGCAGCATGATCCCTCTCTCAGCCTGTCTAGTTTACTCCAGAAACCATATGTTGCCCATGCAGCATGATCCCTCTCTCAGCCTGCCTAGTTTACTCCAGAGACCATGTGTTGCCCATGCAGCATGAACCCTCTCTCAGCCTGTCTAGTTTACTCCAGAGACCATGTGTTGCCCATGCAGCATGAACCCTCTCTCAGCCTGCCTAGTTTACTCCAGAGACCATGTGTTGCCCATGCAGCATGATCCCTCTCTCAGCCTGCCTAGTTTACTCCAGAGACCATGTGTTGCCCATGCAGCATGATCCCTCTCTCAGCCTGCCTAGTTTACTCCAGAGACCATGTGTTGCCCATGCAGCATGATCCCTCTCTCAGCCTGCCTAGTTTACTCCAGAGACCATGTGTTGCCCATGCAGCATGATCCC
The DNA here is from genome assembly GCA_963921405.1 of Cepaea hortensis. Taxonomy (NCBI): domain Eukaryota; kingdom Metazoa; phylum Mollusca; class Gastropoda; order Stylommatophora; family Helicidae; genus Cepaea; species Cepaea hortensis. The sequence goes on from OY992885.1 coordinate 106,461,938, forward strand.
TCTCTCAGCCTGCCTAGTTTACTCCAGAGACCATGTGTTGCCCATGCAGCATGAACCCTCTCTCAGCCTGCCTAGTTTACTCCAGAGACCATGTGTTGCCCATGCAGCATGAACCCTCTCTCAGCCTGTCTAGTTTACTCCAGAGACCATGTGTTGCCCATGCAGCATGATCCCTCTCTCAGCCTGCCTAGTTTACTCCAGAGACCATGTGTTGCCCATGCAGCATGATCCCTCTCTCAGCCTGCCTTGTTTACTCCAGAGACCATGTGTTGCCCATGCAGCATGATCCCTCTCTCAGCCTGCCTAGTTTACTCCAGAGACCATGTGTTACCCATGCAGCATGATCCCTCTCTCAGCCTGTCTAGTTTACTCCAGAGACCATGTGTTGCCCATGCAGCATGAACCCTCTCTCAGCCTGTCTTGTTTACTCCAGAGACCATGTGTTGCCCATGCAGCATGAACCCTCTCTCAGCCTGTCTTGTTTACTCCAGAGACCATGTGTTGCCCATGCAGCATGAACCCTCTCTCAGCCTGCCTAGTTTACTCCAGAGACCATGTGTTGCCCATGCAGCATGAACCCTCTCTCAGCCTGCCTAGTTTACTCCAGAGACCTTGTGTTGCCCATGCAGCATGAACCCTCTCTCAGCCTGTCTAGTTTACTCCAGAGACCATGTGTTGCCCATGCAGCATGATCCCTCTCTCAGCCTGCCTTGTTTACTCCAGAGACCATGTGTTGCCCATGCAGCATGAACCCTCTCTCAGCCTGCCTTGTTTACTCCAGAGACCATGTGTTGCCCATGCAGCATGAACCCTCTCTCAGCCTGTCTAGTTTACTCCAGAGACCATGTGTTGCCCATGCAGCATGATCCCTCTCTCGGCCTGTCTAGTTTACTCCAGAGACCATGTGTTGCCCATGCAGCATGAACCCTCTCTCAGCCTGCCTAGTTTACTCCAGAGACCATGTGTTGCCCATGCAGCATGAACCCTCTCTCAGCCTGCCTAGTTTACTCCAGAGACCATGTGTTGCCCATGCAGCATGATCCCTCTCTCAGCCTGCCTAGTTTACTCCAGAGACCATGTGTTGCCCATGCAGCATGAACCCTCTCTCAGCCTGCCTAGTTTACTCCAGAGACCTTGTGTTGCCCATGCAGCATGAACCCTCTCTCAGCCTGTCTAGTTTACTCCAGAGACCATGTGTTGCCCATGCAGCATGATCCCTCTCTCAGCCTGCCTTGTTTACTCCAGAGACCATGTGTTGCCCATGCAGCATGAACCCTCTCTCAGCCTGCCTTGTTTACTCCAGAGACCATGTGTTGCCCATGCAGCATGAACCCTCTCTCAGCCTGTCTAGTTTACTCCAGAGACCATGTGTTGCCCATGCAGCATGATCCCTCTCTCGGCCTGTCTAGTTTACTCCAGAGACCATGTGTTGCCCATGCAGCATGAACCCTCTCTCAGCCTGCCTTGTTTACTCCAGAGACCATGTGTTGCCCATGCAGCATGAACCCTCTCTCAGCCTGCCTTGTTTACTCCAGAGACCATGTGTTGCCCATGCAGCATGAACCCTCTCTCAGCCTGCCTTGTTTACTCCAGAGACCATGTGTTGCCCATGCAGCATGAACCCTCTCTCGGCCTGCCTTGTTTACTCCAGAGACCATGTGTTGCCCATGCAGCATGAACCCTCTCTCAGCCTGCCTTGTTTACTCCAGAGACCATGTGTTGCCCATGCAGCATGAACCCTCTCTCAGCCTGCCTAGTTTACTCCAGAGACCATGTGTTGCCCATGCAGCATGAACCCTCTCTCAGCCTGCCTAGTTTACTCCAGAGACCATGTGTTGCCCATGCAGCATGAACCCTCTCTCAGCCTGCCTTGTTTACTCCAGAGACCTTGTGTTGCCCATGCAGCATGAACCCTCTCTCAGCCTGCCTTGTTTACTCCAGAGACCATGTGTTGCCCATGCAGCATGATTCCTCTCTCGGCCTGTCTTGTTTACTCCAGAGACCATGTGTTGCCCATGCAGCATGATCCCTCTCTCGGCCTGCCTTGTTTACTCCAGAGACCATGTGTTGCCCATGCAGCATGATCCCTCTCTCGGCCTGCCTTGTTTACTCCAGAGACCATGTGTTGCCCATGCAGCATGATCCCTCTCTCGGCCTGTCTTGTTTACTCCAGAGACCATGTGTTGCCCATGCAGCATGATCCCTCTCTCGGCCTGCCTTGTTTACTCCAGAGACCATGTGTTGCCCATGCAGCATGAACCCTCTCTCAGCCTGCCTTGTTTACTCCAGAGACCATGTGTTGCCCATGCAGCATGAACCCTCTCTCAGCCTGCCTTGTTTACTCCAGAGACCTTGTGTTGCCCATGCAGCATGAACCCTCTCTCAGCCTGCCTTGTTTACTCCAGAGACCATGTGTTGCCCATGCAGCATGATTCCTCTCTCGGCCTGCCTTGTTTACTCCAGAGACCATGTGTTGCCCATGCAGCATGATCCCTCTCTCGGCCTGTCTTGTTTACTCCAGAGACCATGTGTTGCCCATGCAGCATGATCCCTCTCTCGGCCTGCCTTGTTTACTCCAGAGACCATGTGTTGCCCATGCAGCATGATCCCTCTCTCGGCCTGCCTTGTTTACTCCAGAGACCATGTGTTGCCCATGCAGCATGATCCCTCTCTCGGCCTGCCTTGTTTACTCCAGAGACCATGTGTTGCCCATGCAGCATGATCCCTCTCTCGGCCTGTCTTGTTTACTCCAGAGAAAAGGTAACACCAATACGTCTGTAATAAGACAAGCTGCAGATCTCTATGCAGATCTCTAAGCAATGCTCTAACTGTCGGAGCTTCAATCCTAAACCAGTTGTCGACCAAGGCTTAGATGTAGGAGTCGGTCACAATTTTAAGGCATATAAAAATCAGTAAGGAACCTTTTTAAACGACTTTAGCGTAATGGGCACTTCGTTCTAGACATTTTTTGTTTGTTGTTCGGCCATTCAGAAAGCAATGACAAACTACTGTGCTAAAGATGGCTAGTAGATCACACAAGGCAATAACTCGGTCTGCCCTGTCATGACATTTCATCTGCATGCTGCATGTCATCCCATAATGATAAAGCGTGTATCCCCCAATTGCGCTTCTTTGTCTGAAGCCGTTGGCACAATGTACGGCGATGATTTTCGTGAGCGATGCCAACAGAAAACAGGTAGTACCACCTACTGTCATACGGTAGCTCTGTCATATCTAACCGAGAAATGACTATACAAATTGTTCTAAACAGGATTTTGACAGTTGATCTGTGCTTCCAGATCGACCCAGTCTAAGCAAAACAGTTTATGTCCTGTAAAGGACATTACAACCAACTCTACCATTCATTTGCTTTTTTTTTTTTTTATTTCCTACGCATTTTTAGTTCAGTAGTTTGCTATTGCTTTCTGAACGAACGACGACTTATACCATGGAAATCAATGCAAAACGCTCTCCTCCCAAATCGCCGCCGGCTGATGTTCCCTGGGCTCGGTCAGTCTGGGAATTATGAAATTGCGCGTCTCACTATCCCCAAATTCTCAGACACCGTCCCAGCCTAATATAGGTACCAGGAAATAAAGACTGTGGGCGTCGACTACACCACACACCGATCCCCCACTGTACTAGAAAAAATTTGAGCCTAGTATGAAATTTCTAATGCTCTAAGATCCTTGAAAAGATCGCCTTACTTATGTTTTCTATGCTTTAAAATCGTGACTGATTCCTACACCTAATTCAAGTTAACAATGTATTGTTTTCGTTTCTTCCAGGGCTGTCTTGGTTGTTTTTTGTTGTTTTTTTTTTTTTTTGGTCCGTGCGTGGTGTTTACATTTTTCTCATACCGTAGATTGATTCGGCTGTCATTTGAGAATTGCAGATTTATACCTTATGATGAAGAAATAAGAGTAGAACTAAACCCAAGAAATGCGCAAACAACAGTAATTTTAGCGATGGAAAATAAACGGGGCAAGATATTAAATATCACTGAAAACGCAAAATTAAATTACTGCGTACATTGGTAATCTTTATTTTCTGATGTCGATTTTGCCTAAAATGGGTAGAACTAGACAAATACCAACGAACCAAGAGGTAAAGAAAACACGCGGATATCCATCCATCATGTGCCAGCGTGGACGGTCATGTCTCGCCATCTCACTCGATCACCAGAGTCGTGGACCAGCTCCCCATTCCTATTTCGACCATGCATCGTGGCTAAGTCATCCAGGTATTTACTTCTCGGCCTTCCCATTTGTCTTTCCCCTCGATCTTGCCAGTTGTCACCAAGTTCTCCAATTCATTTCTTCTCATAACATGCCCAGAAAATGTTGACTGTCTACGTCTAACGTCTCTAGTCAGTTTACGATCTTCATTAGGTTGGAACCGTGATTAACTAATTATAAACATGTCATGATTCAGCACAGACCATACAACATGCTGGGATGATGTCCTGGGTGGTAGTGTTTGCCCCAGGGGTTTTTAATTTGCTTCATTGTACAATAGACGCGTGCTAAATTGTCAGTGTGAAATGATAATGATAATAATGTTTCGAGTATTAAGTGGCACTGATAGAAGAGAAAGGAAAAGCAGAAGATATCCCAGGATATTCATCTACTTCTTCTTTGATAACATATCTCCCAATGGGATACAACCCCTCAAGTAACTCCCAAGGCGTACGTTGTAACAAATGCTGCATGTCCTTTGCAGGATATTGCAATCAATCTCAGGTTGATTTACTGAGCAAGCTTACGTTCAGTAGAGATGTTAACGTTGAGATCCAACTAACCGGTGTAAGGAACGGACCGCACACCCCTCCCCCAGGACACCGGAAGTTTAAACGCAAGCAGATTCAGTCCCGCGGTCACTCCCAAGGCACATTCCTCATCAGCCAGTGCCTTGCCGGTTGGCGCGGGCGTTCATGCCTTGCTACAAATTGCGATCTCCGACAGCATGGATCAGTTCGTGTGCTGACTCCCTTCCGCGCCATGACACAAGACTATCAAGAATCTTCTCACACTGTCTTCCTCTATCTCTCTATCCGCAAATCTTTCCGATTGTCACAATACTTCCAGTCTTTGTCTTTTCATAAAGTGACCAAATAAAAAAAAACAACGATAACTTTTTCTTTCTGATGTTTGTGATATGTTGTCTTTGCGACGTAGCTTTCCTGAAAACCTCATGATTGCTCATTTTGTTTGTTCAATTAATTTTCAGTAGTCCACATCTCCAAGGCTTCCATGGGTATTTACTCCTGTTTATTAATTACCCAGGATTCGCAGCCGAATGTTAAAACTGGTTCTATGTTAGGCACACTAGACAATTAAAACAAGGGAAGTGTTCAACATTTAGCTTTCCCTTTATCTTGACTGGAAGCCAATCAATATCCCTCACTTGTATTTTAACCAAGTGGTTAAGTACACGTCACATTTGGTTTTCCGGACAACTCCACGGAACGAAGAAAACAATGACTTTGGACAATGGATTAAGACAAAGACCGTCATCTGTAGGACAAGGAATTGACCTCACAGAGTGCAAAGTTCACTGACCGTCCGCTCGCAATTCTTTATATCTTGACCAAAATACCCTCTCCTCTCAAGGGATATGCAGTTTATTCAGTCAAATAGTTTATTCTATTGTACCGCGTGACATCTTTTCCAGTTTAATCCTCGGGAAATCTGAGTAGCTGTTTGCCGTTTCTTTTCCTGATATGTTCATTTTTTCCTAATCCCACGCATGTTCAAAAATGCATTTGGATAATTGGGTCTTGTTTTTTCTTTCTGCCTGTTAGGCTTCCGATGGCTTCTAACTGATGGCATTGTGTTTTGTTCGTGCTTTCCTTTCCTTCCACTTTCTCGTGTTCATTGCCTTAAATAGTTGCGTTTTGCATAATAATTTTCCTGTCTTTCTACGCCTCACATTTATTTCTCTGCTTTTGTTTTATTTGATCAGGATCAGATCTTCTACTTGCATCTTCCTTGTTAAATGTGTTTCTCTTTAGCTTTCTGTTGAAATCTGTTTCCTGTTTTGATTTCTTCCGTGTGTTCTCACTGTAATCTGGTTGTCCTTCGCATTTTCCTGCGTGAATCTCTTTTATTATTCTCCGTCATTTCTCTCTCTCTCTCTCTCTCTCTCTCTCTCTCTCTCTCTCTCTTTCTTTCTCTCTCTCTCTGTGTCTCTCTCTGTCTCTCTCTCTTTCTGTCTCTGTCTCTCTCTCGCACACCTCTCTCTCATTCACTATTCTTTTATCTATCTATCTATGTATCTATCTATCTATCTATCTATCTATCTATCTATCTATCTATCTATCTATCTATCTATCTATCTATCTATCTATCTATCTATCTATCTGTCTGTCTGTCTGTCTGTCTGTCTCTCCATCCCTCCGTACCTTCGTCCCTCTGTCTGTCTGTCTGTCTGTCTGTCTGTCTATATTTCTCTCTTTCTTTTTGTCTGCCTATCCATCTTTCCTTCTTTTTCTCACTTCATTTATCTACTTATACCCTTTTTAACTTCCAATTTCATGTAAAATTTACTATATAAACAAATATATTTTCTGCACTTCTGCCTTTAAAGTTCTCTGTCTTTTTCCGCCTATTCCCAGCCTCACATACTCACATACTCAGCCCCCCCCCCCCATCCCCTTACCCTTAATCAGTATTTACTTACAGCGGAAACCCGAACTTTCAATTTGCAGAAAGAATATATGATCAAGTGACCTACTTTCAACCAGAGCCTACCTGTTGGTCTGTTTGTGTGGCGGTCTCCACGATTGTTTGGATTTTTTGTGTTTCTGTGTACTTCTGTGTGATTATCTGTGGTATTGTCTGTGTGTGAGTTTCTTTGTGACTGTGCTGCTGCTTGTAGTCTGCAAATCTGTGTCAATATATGTGTGATTATCACCGTGATTGTCTGTGTACTTGTTTATATAACTGTCTGCGTTTGTGTTTGTATGGTTGTCTGTGTCATTGTATGTTTTTGTGATTGTCTGTGTAATTTTTATATGAATGATTGTTTGTGTGAGTATTTGTATTATTGTCTGTGTCATTGTTTGTGTCATTGCTTGTGTCAATGTCTGTGAGAGTGTTTCTATGATTGTATGTGTGATTGTCTGTGTGAGTGTTTGTATGATTGCATGTGTGATTGTGTGTGTGAGTTTTTGAATGATTGTCTGTGTGAGTGTTTGTATGATTGTCTGTGTGGTTGTATGTTTGTGTGTGTTATTGTCTGTGTGTTGTATGATTGTCTGTTTGTGTGTATGATATTTGTATTCTTGCCTGTATGAGTGTTTGTATGATTGTCAGTGTGAGTGTTTGTATGATTGATTGCGTGCTTGCCTGTGTGATTGTCTTTGTGATTGTTATGTGTCAATGTTTTTGCGATCGTCTATATGACTTTATATGTGACTATCTGTGTGACTATCTATGTGACTATCTATCTGACAATCTATGTGACTGTCTATGTGACTGTCTATGTGACTGTCTATGGTACTATCTATCTGACAATCTATGTGACTGTCTATGTGACTGTCTATGTGACTGTCTATGTGAATGTCAATGTGACTGTCTATGTGACTGTCTATGTGACTGTCAATGTGAATATCTATCTGACAATCTATGTGACAGTCTATGTGACTGTCTATGTGACTTCTATGTGACTGTCTATGTAAATGTCTATGTGACTGTCTATGTGACTGTCTATGTGTCTGTCTATGTGACTGTCTATGTGACTGTCTATGTGACTGTCTATGTGACTGTCTATGTGACTGTCTATGTGACTGTCTATGTGACTGTCTATGTGACTATCTATCTGACAATCTATGTGACTATCTATGTGACCGACTATGTGACTGTCAATGTGACTGTCTATGTGACTGTCTATGTGACTGTCTATGTGACTGTCTATGTGACTGTCTATGTGACTGTCTATGTGACTATCAATGTGACTATCTATGTGACTGTCTATGTGACTGTCTACGTGACTGTCTATGTGACTATCTATGTGACTGTCTATGTGACTGTCTATGTGACTGTCTATCTGACAATATATGTGACTGTCTATGTGACTATCTATGTGACTGTCTATGTGACTGTCTATGTGACTGTCTTTGTGACTATCTATGTGACTGTCTATGTGACAGTCTATGTGACTGTCTATGTGACTATCTATCTGACAATCTATGTGACTATCTATCTGGCAATCTATGTGACTATCTATGTGACTATCTATCTGACAATCTATGTGACTGTCTATGTGACTGTCTATGTGACTGTCTATGTGACTGTCTATGTGACTGTCTATGTGACTGTCTATGTGACTATCTATCTGACAATCTATGTGACTGTCTATTTGACTATCTATCTGTCAATCTATGTGACTGTCTATGTGACTGTCTATGTGACTGTCTATGTGACTATCTATCTGGCAATCTATGTGACTGTGTATGGGACTGTCTATCTGACAATCTATGTGACTATCTATGTGACTATCTATCTGACAATCTATGTGACTGTCTATGTGACTATCTATCTGGCAATCTATGTGACTGTCTATGTGACTTTCTATCTGACAATCTATGTGACTGTCTATGTGACTATCTATCTGGCAATCTATGTGACTGTCTATGTGACTGTCTATGTGACTGTCTATGTGACTGTCTATGTGACTATCTATCTGACAATCTATGTGACTGTCTATGTGACTATCTATCTGGCAATCTATGTGACTGTCTATGTGACTCTATGTGACTATCTATCTGGCAATCTATGTGACTGTCTATGTGACTATCTATCTGACAATCTATGTGACTGTCTATGTGACTATCTATCTGACAATCTATGTGACTATCTATGTGACTATCTATCTGGCATCCTATGTGACTATCTATGTGACTATCTATCTGACAATCTATGTGACTGTCTGTGTGACTATCTATCTGACAATCTATGTGACTGTCTATGTGACTGTCTATGTGACTGTCTATGTGACTGTCTATGTGACTGTCTATGTGACTGTCTATGTGACTGTCTATGTGACTGTCTATGTGACTGTCTATGTGACTGTCTATGTGACTGTCTATGTGACTGTCTATGTGACTGTCTATGTGACTGTCTATATGAGAGTATATGTGACTGTCTATATGAGAGTCTATGTGACTGTCTATATGAGAGTCTATGTGACTGTCTATGTGACTGTCTATGTGACTGTCTATGTGACTGTCTATGTAACTGTCTATGTGACTGTCTATGTGACTGTCTATGTGATTGTCTATGTGACTGTCTATGTGACTGTCAATGTGATTGTCTATGTGACTGTCTATGTGACTGTCTACGTGACTGTCTATGTGACTGTCTATGTGATTGTCTATGTGACTGTCTATGTGACTGTCTATCTGACAATCTATGTTTCTGTCTATGTGACTGTCTATGTGACTGTTTATGTGACTGTCTATGTGACTGTCTATGTGACTGTCTATGTGACTGTCTATGTGACTGTCTATGTGACTGTCTATGTGATTGTCTATTTGACTGTCTATGAGGCTGTCTATCTGACAATCTATGTGACTGTCTATGTGACTGTCTATGTGACTGTCTATGTGACTGTCTATGTGACTGTCTATGTTACTGTCTATGTTACTGTCTATGTGACTATCTATGTGACTATCTATGTGACTGTCTATGTGACTGTCTATGTGACTATCTATATGAATATCTATATGACTGTCTATGTGACTATCTATCTGACAATCTATGTCACTATCTATCTGACAATCTATGTGACTATCTATGTGACTATCTATCTGACAATCTATGTGACTATCTATCTGACAATCTATGTCACTATCTATGTGACTATCTATCTGACAATCTATGTGACTGTCTATGTGACTATCTATGTGACTGTCTATGTGACTGTCTAAGTGACTGTCTATGTGACTGTCTATGTGACTGTCTATGTGACTATCTATGTGACTGTCTATGTGACTGTCTATGTGACTGTGCATGTGACTGTCTATGTGACTGTCTATATGAGAGTCTATGTGACTGTCTATATGAGAGTCTATGTGACTGTCTATATGAGCGTCTATGTGACTGTCTATATGACTGTCTATGTGACTGTCTATGTGACTGTCTATATGAGAGTCTATGTGACTGTCTATATGAGAGTCTATGTGACTGTCTATATGAGAGTCTATGTGACTGTCTATGTGACTGTCTGTGTGACTGTCTATGTGACTGTCTATGTGACTGTCTATGTGACTGTCTATATGACTGTCTATATAACTGTCTATATGAGAGTCTATGTGACTGTCTATATGAGAGTCTATGTGACTGTCTATGTGACTGTCTATGTGACTGTCTATGTGACTGTCTATGTGACTGTCTATGTGACTGTCTATCTGACAATCTATGTTTCTGTCTATTTGACTGTCTTTGTGACTGTCTATGTGACTGTCTATGTGACGGTCTATGTGACTATCTATGTGACTGTCTATGTGACTGTCTATGTGACTGTCTATGTGACTATCTATCTGACTGTCTATGTGACTGTCTATGTGACTGTCTATGTGACTGTCTATGTGATTGTCTATTTGACTGTCTATGTGACTGTCTATCTGACAATCTATGTTTCTGTCTATGTGATTGTCTATGTGACTGTCTATGTGACTGTCTATGTGACTGTCTATGTGACTGTCTATGTGACTGTCTATGCGACTGTCTATGTGACTGTCTATTTGACTGTCTATGTGACTGTCTATGTGACTGTCTATGTGACTATCTATGTGATTATCTATGTGACTATCTATGTGATTATCTATGTGACTATCTATATGAATATCTATGTGACTATCTATGTGAATATCTATGTGACTATCTATGTGATTATCTATGTGACTATCTATGTGATTATATATGTGATTATCTATGTGACTATCTATGTGACTATCTATATGAATATCTATATGACTGTCTATGTGACTATCTATGTGATTATCTATGTGACTATCTATGTGATTATCTATGTGACTATCTATGTGATTATATATGTGACTATCTATGTGATTATCTATGTGACTATCTATGTCACTATCTATGTGACGATCCATGTGCCTATCTATATGACTGTATATACGACCGCTCGTCAGTCTGATTACGTAACTGCCTAACTGTCCGACTGTCTATGACCATTATGGATGACTTGTTGGACTATCTGTCTGATTGACTGTCTGTCTGTGTGTCTCTGTCTGCCTGTCTGCATGATTATGTGTGCTTGTTTGTCTGCTTGCGGGGAACAGATCTTGGACGAGATGGCTCATACGTCACGTTATACTGGACACGCGTTACACAGAAATATCAATTGGGTGGGGGGGGGGGGGGCCTTTGAGGCCACTGAGACAGTTCATAAATAAACACAGGTATTGTTTGTCGTTCATAGAAATAGAAGAAAGAAGTAGAGACTAGAGGACAATTGAAAGCTGTAGTTACCGACCGGGATTCAAACCTGTCACCTCCAAATCACGCCGCTGAAAAAAGTCTACTTCCACGCATGTCCAACTAGTTAAAATTTAGCCTCATATCCTTTACAGGACGTGGCAGTCAACCCCAGCATTTTTTGGCTGTTCTTGATTTCTTCGACAGTTTACGTTCAGTAGTTTGCCATTACTTTCTGAACGACCGGCACTCATACCTTTGTATAGGAAATCAACGCAAATCGGTCTGCTTCCATAAATGCCCGCAGCTGTGTTTCGAACGCGGTATGCGGGATTACGAATCGCGTCCGTATGATCTTTGCCACAGAGCTGGCTGTCCAACTAGACACCCGTCAAAAAGGTGTCTTCATTAGCCAGGTCTATCATTCACATGAACCCACAACTGTGGAATATGGACAGAATTCGTGTCTAACAATTGAAATAGCACCATGGGTCACAGGATTTGATATTAAACAAGAATATGTCAAATAACAAACATACAAACTCATCGGAACAGTGTCCAAGTCCATGAGAAACAATCAATCATCATCATGTGCCATGCCGATAAGAGTGGTCATGTTTCGCCATCTCACGCGATCACCAAAGTCGTGGATCAGCTCTGTGTTTTTGTCTCGACCATACCACGTGGCCAAACCATCCAGGCATGTACTTCTCTGCCTTCGCCTTGTTCTGTTCCCCTCAATCTTGCTAGTTGTCACCAAGTTTTCCAATTTCTTTCTTTTCATAACTTGTCCAAAAAATGTGACTGTCTACGTCTAATTTCTCTAATCAGTTTATGGTTTTCATTTGTTTCTTGTAGAACTTGGTTTTTCTGTTTCTCCATGGTATTCTTTACATTTTCAACAAACACTACACGTGTGCGGGATTACGAATCACCTCCGCAATCCCTTCGTCAGAACATTATATTGGGCCGGAGACGCTGTACCTTAATCTTACTTACTGTCTTATCCTGAAAGGAATAGTAGGATACCCCTGTTGGAAATGAAGCCTGGCGTCCTACTTTGCAGTAATGCACTTTCTCAATGAAAACACACAGAAGTGAGAAGAAGGTAGTAGAGACTAGAGGACGCACTAGGCAACATAAAAATCAAACGCTATAGTTACCGACCGAGATCCGAACCTGTCACCTCGAAATGACGACGGCGCCTCGCTACAAGAACAAGTGTACGTCGACTCGATGTCTAGTTGGCCAAGCCATCCAGGTATTCACTTCTCTACCGTACCCTGGTTCTTTCCCCCTCAATCTTGCCAGTTGTCACCAAGTTCTACAGTTTATTTCTTCTCATAACGTGTCCCAAACATTGTGACGGTCTAAGTCTAATTTCTCTAATCAGTTTATGGTTTTCATTTGTTTCTTATAGAACTTGCTGTTTGATTTTTCTGTCTGTCCATGGCATTCTTTGCATTTTCTCGAGAAACCACATTTCCACAGCCATCAGATGTTTTTTTCAGCTTGTCTGATGTTGTCCACACTTCACATCCATTCAAAAGTACATGTTCTATGTAGTACCTCAACATTCTTTTTCTCGTTACGAATGACATCTTATAATTGATAAGTATGTTTTCCCTCATCATTTGGGATCTGCATAGAATAGAATGAGGGAGAAGTAAAATGATATGACGGAATCACCAATGTGGAGCTCATGGGGAGAACTAGACAAATCTCAGTTAACCAGTGTGGAGTTCATGGAGAGAACTAGACACATTCCAGCAAACCAATGTTGAGCTCATGGAGAGAACTAGACAAATCCCAGTAAACCAATATGGAGCTTATGGAGAGAACTAGACAGATTCCAGTGATCCAGTGTGGAGCTCATTGAGAGACCTAGACAAATCCCGGTAAACCAATTTGGAGCTCATGGAGAGAACTAGACAAATCCCAGTAAACCAATGTGGAATTCATGGATCGAACTAGGCAAATTCCATTAATCCATTGTGGAGCTCATGGAGAGAAATATACTAATTCCGTTGAACCAATGTGGAGTTGATGGAGAAAACTAGACACATTTCAGTGAACCAATATGAAGCTCATGGAGACTGCTAGACAAATTCCAATAACCCAATGTAGAGCTCATGGAGAGAACTAGACAAATTCCAGTGAACCAATATGGAGCTCATGAAGAGAACTAGACAAATCCCAGCGAACAAGGAGGAGAAGAAACGATGCTGGCACTGGATAGGGCAAACACCGGGAAGACAAACCTGAGAGTAGTATGACCTTTGTCAGGAATCCACGTGGCAAAATAAAAAGAGGAAGTGCTACAAATACAGGGAACGAACGAACGAACGAACGAACGAACTAACGAACTTTATTTTCAAAGGGTAACAAATTGGGCACGTAGGCCCGTCTTAAATTCGGCCCTTCCAATCACTCATCTTTCGTTCATCAATGCATAGTGCATTCACATAGGAAACAAAAACATTGTCAAATGAATGTTGTAAACATAAACAATACATGTTACCATGTTATGAGACAAATCCCCCACCCACCCACCCACCCACTCACCCACCCACCCATCGCCTATCCATCCGCGTGTCCCCCACACACACATCCACAACCCAACCACACACATACCCACAGGCACATACCTGCCACCATCCATTCACCCACCCCCCAACCCACACATCCGACACCCCACCCCCACATACACCATCTCCCCACCCACCACACATACCTCCATACACATTCCCCACCCACCCACACACAAACCCAGGCACACATGCATGCATCCACCCATCATCACCACCCACACATCTCTCACCTTCACACATCTCCCCACCCACACGCACACATCCTCCACCCATCCCATAACCTACCAACACTCACCCACCCACATATCGACCACCACCCACCCACACACCCCAACCACTCAGCCAAACACACATCCCCCAACCACATATCCAACACCCACACATATGTATTCCCGCCAACTCACATATCCCGCACCTACCCACAAACAAAACACAACCACACACATACCCACAGGCACATACCTGCCACCATCCATTCACTCATCCTCCAACCCACACATTCCACACCCCACGCCCACATACACCATCTCCCCACCCACACACACATCTCCCACCCACCACACATACCTCCATACACATTCCCCATCCACCCACACACAAACCCAGGCACACATGCATGCATCCACCCATCCATCAACACCCACACATCCCTCACCTTCACACATCTCCCCACCCACACGCACACATCTTCCACCCATCCCATAACCTACCAACACTCACCCACCCACATATCGTCCACCACCCACCCACACACCCCAACCACTCAGCCAAACACACATCCCCCAACCACATATCCAACACCCACACATATTTATTCCCGCCAACTCACATATCCCGCACCTACCCACAAACAAAACACGCACCCACCCAAACATCTCCCACTTACACACATCCCCCACCCACATAATCTCTCCCACCCACACATCCGGCACCCACTGTCAAAGTCTTGCTTAGGGCAAGAATTATGGCTCGTATCTTGACAAGTGTGATACTAAATATGCTTAACAAATAACACGAGGCTAACAACCGATAATATAATTCGCGCTATTTATTCGCGCACTGCACACATCAGAAACAATACAAGCTTCGCGCAATCACAGTTTACAATATCCAATAGATCATAAATGCAAGCAATCAATACATCAATATAATAATACATCAATGCACTCCACTTACAAGTCACACAGACAGGCGTTCTATCCCCAACGGTCATACAGGCTAGCTATCAAGACATGCATAAAACTCTCAAGCTGCATTCACACGTCAGTCCGTTACGGCCCCCAAGCCTCGTCTGCCTGGACTTTCAGCACACACCACAGTTGTGCTCGAGTCAGCCCGCGTGACCCCTCAATGTTCACGCTGTGTTCCAGCTGACCGCCGACTGCTTAGTATCGCTCAGCGTTGATTGCCTGGCGTTGTTGACGACGCCGCGTTATAGCTGTAGTGCTTATCATAGATCAGCGTTGCATTGTCGGGCGTTGGTGCAGACAACGCGTTATAACTCTGGGTACGACTCTGACATTCTCTCCCCCCCCCCTCATTCTCATGAAAGGTTTTCCTTTCATGTACTCTATATAGCTGTTCTTTATCTTGTCAGAATCGAACTTTGCACTTCATCTGACGTAACTCTTTGATTTGTCTTAATATGTACAGGTGATTAGTAAACAATATGCATACAATCCCCATGTCTACCCATCAAGCATACTTTTCAAGTACAACCAATTCCATGGTTTTTACCTCGCTGAGACACAGCCAGTCCGGTAGGTTACGGCTAACTTGCCCCTACCTCTCCACCAAAAAGAAAAATTACAAACATTCAGGTGAGCCTGTGAGTATCTACCTATAAGATAACTCCGACATTGGACATCTACCCTTATCTCATAGAATATCCAATGAAGGTCTTCAGTTTTGGTAAGTTTTCCCATATACACATGACGTCACATTGACGTGATACCTATTAGGCAAACATGGTAGTTTCAATACATATTTACACATCACCAACAATATTTAGTTATGTCCCTTGTTTATGGAACAAAAGTTAGGGACAGTAATTTTATCATGCTTTCAACAAAATAAATTACAAGTAACATTTTCTTTCTTAGAGTCATAATTTGATCCTCCTTGACAAAAGTGCACAAAAGGTCACTCTTGTGAAAAAGTAAATCAAGCTACGATGCTGAGATTACTTCTAACAAAACTCGACATATACAATTTCGTATATGGAAATGTTTCATACCCAAATTTTCATACAATTGTCATAAATTTATAAACATTTTATTATGGTATGCTAACTTTCAAATTAATATGGACATCTAACGGAAGTGTAGAGCTGTGTTGTTGCACATTCAAGGTCTCTCGTTTTAGATGGACTTTAAATATACGGAGCACCCAGATCTTGTCATCAGCTGTTGGATAGCTTCTTCCGTCTTATCCTCGGATTAGGTTGTCAAGGTCATCATTCGTACTTGTTAAAACGTCTTGGACCATCTTTGTAGCTGTACTCAGGATTACTTGGCGCTGTTCAAGCTCAGTAAGTCTTTGGGTCCTGTAGTACTGTCCTGTGACACTTGTGGTGTCTATTTCTTATAATACTACATATTTACAATAGTAATGGCATTCTTTCACATTTCTCACAATTATACGACCCATTCATTCACATAATAATAATAATATGTACACAATATATTTACACTGGGAGATTAAATCTTCCCTATCACACTGTTCTTCACAGCGTAACTGACATAAAGTCACAATTGGCTGTGGTGTTGAGCACTATTTACGTTGCAGTTTATACACCATCTGCAATGTGCTCGGGTGTTACCTTCCTATTGGGTGAGTCGTATGGACATCTCGATAGAAGATCGGCCAGAGAGTTATGTGAGCCTAGTATATGTCTGATTTCGAAGCTATAGTCCTGTAGAAGAAGGGACCATCTGGCCACTCTGTGGTTACTTGGGGTACCACTGGTGATGAATGTCAAAGGGATGTTGTCTGTTTCAATAATGAAGTGTTTACCTAAAAGAAATCTCGAAAGTTTACGTACCGAGAACACAAGAGCGAGGACTTCAAGTTCCGGCGTGCTGTAATTTCGTTCACTGGTGTTCAATTTCCGGGAGACGTAGTATACCGGGTACAATATTTGGTCGTGCTCTTGAAGCAGTACCCCTCCAATGGCTACGGAGCTCGCATCGCATCTTAGCCTGAAAATAGTACTGAGATCAGGTAATTTTAGAATAGGTTCACTGGAAAAATAAGATAGTACCTTCGCAAATGCAGGCCTTAAACATTCGCTATTTACAATAACATTTGGATGTTTGTTTGTTAGTAAATCAGTGAAACATTTAGTCAATTCAGCAAAATGAGGGATAAATTGTCTATAGTAATTCAAAAGACCTAACACACTTCGCAACTCTTTTTTGGTTGTCGGAAGCGGCAATTTCAAAATTCTAGACATGATGTTATCGTCAGTTGATATGAAGCCATTTGAGATCTTATAGCCCAAAAATGTAATTTCTTGAAAGGCTATATCAACTTTGGATGGTTTTATTGTCAGTCCATGTTGTCTAATCCTGTCGAATGTCTGCTGTAGTGCTGTTATGTGGTCTGTCATGTTCTTTGTATGTATGCAAATGTCGTCCATGTACCAAATGATGTTGGAAATGTCTGTCAAAAGTCGTCTTGTCATTCTGACAAAGGTTGCTGGAGCATTAACTAGCCCGAATGGCAACTTGCACCATTCTTATAGTCCCCAGGGTGTGGCAAATGCTGTCAGATATATACTGTCAGCATGTACCGGTATTTGCAAGTAACCTTTTGTCATGTCCAGTTTAGTAAAGTAACGTGAGTCAGTCAGTTCAGTTAGTATGTCTTCACAGTTGCTCATTGGTTCTAAATCCAACTGTGTAATGCTGTTGAGTTTCCTATAGTCAACACAGAGTCTTACTGTGTTGTCCTTTTTCTTCACAATGACAATGGGTGAACAAAAATGTGATTGTGAACGTCGGATGATATGGTTTGCTAAGTCAATAATTTCTTGGTGTAATTTGTCTTTGTAGTGTATAGAAATGGAATATGGTCTGCATTTTTTTGGGATGTCAGACGTCAAAATAATATGATGATGCACTAAGTCTGTCTGTCCTGGGTTGTTAGAAAAAATTGTACTGTAGTCTTGCAATACTTGTCTGCAACTGTCAATTTGTGTCTGCGTCAGTTTGGGATTTATCTTTATGTCCTGTAGGTTGGTTGTCGTGTCCAGTACTGGTGTTGGTATCTCGTCAGTATCGTTGTCGTCTGTCTGGTTCACTATTGTTGTGCTTGCTGTAGTCTCTACTTGTTCGTCGTCCCTGTGGTAGTATGGTTTAAGCATGTTAATATGAAAAATCTTGTGTTTGTCCCTAACTGCAATTTCGTAATCTACTGTCGAAATTTGTCGTAACACTTTAAACGGTCCTTGCCATGGGTCTGTGAGAAGATGTCTGTCACTTGGCAATAAGAGAAGAACGTCCTGTCCTGGCGTCAGAGTAATGGTTCTATTTCCTCTGTTAGCGTATTGTCGGTAGATAGCACCAGATTTTTGTAGTGCTTCTTTTGCTAACACACATGATTTCATGATTCTATCGCGCAATGATATTACATGTTCATACGATGAAATGGGTGTAGATATGGTTTTACTTTCAGTCAGCATAGACTGGTACAATGATAATGGGCCGCGTGGTTTGGCACGATACACTATTTCAAATGGTGAGAATCCAGTGCTGGAACGTGGCACTTCCCTATATGCAAATAAGATAGCAGGTAGATACGTGTCCCAGTCTTCTGGATGTTCTTGGGTTACTTTTGAGAGCATATGTTTAAGATCGCCGTTGATCTTTTCTATGATACCTGTGGAGTGTGGGTGGTACGGGCTGTTAAAGCATTGCTTCACTCCCAACATCTTAGTAAATGCTTGTGTAGCTGCCGCAATAAACTATCTACCCCGATCTGAAAGGATGGTATCAGGGAATCTTACCCTTGCAAAAATATGGAAGTATTAATACTTCCATGATGTCTTTGGAAGTTATATTCTTCATCGGAATGGCTTCTGACCACCGACTACATAAATCAATTATTGTAACAATATATTTGTTTCCCCTTGATGTTATGTGGTTAAGAGGACCAACTATATCGACCGAGATCTTTTCAAACGGTCTACTTGCCAAATCAGTGATTTGCAGTTCTGCTTGCGGGTGTTTCCCCTTTTTAACAAGCTTTTGGCAGATGTCACATGATCTGCAATACAATTTGGTATCACTGCAAAATTTAGGCCAATAGAATTGAGTAAGTAACCTTGCTCGTGTTTTAGCATACGCCATATGCCCTGCAAAGGGTATGTCATGCGCTAGCTGTAATGCTTGGTTGCGGTTTTCTGAAGGTAGCACCGTTTTTCAGAGCAAAATACCATTTAGCGTTCTTTGCTACTCGTGGCTTTTGGCCTATTAATTTAAAATACTTTTGCAACGATCGATCAGCTTTTTGAGCTGTTATAAATTTTTCCCTGGTTGTTTCAGGAGATGTTACAACTGGGCTTATTAGCTGTAAAGCCTCTGTCTGATCGATTCGATCTTGCATTTGGGCAGTAGATCTGGTTACTGCATTTGTAATATCAAGGTTATCATGTGCATTACAACTTGGTGTTACATTTACACAACTACATTCCTGTGATGACATTGCCGAATTGGCATACATACATTCATTTACAGGTGGTAATACATCATGAATGGTGATTTGTGATGGTGGTGAAATGGTATTATCAATGTTACAAGTGACAGTGGATATAATACCGTCATGTGGCATATCATTCACCTCTGGAAGGTTACCAATGATGACACGCAACAAGGATTGGTCAATGCTGCGCATTTGACCTTTCCGGTGAGGAATGGTGTACTTATGTATGCCCATGCAAGCGGGTATCTCTCGATGTTACCCGAGAAAGTTATGCATGTAACATATTTACCACTATATTGTGATGGTAATATATAGTCTCTCTTAATGCCAATGAGGGTACTGCCGCTATCCCGTAAAACGATGGCAGCTCTACCGTTAATATACCCATGGTGGATCTTTAATTTACCTTGGGAGTTGACTACTAAATTGGCTTCCTCATTTGTAACAGGAATGGAATGGCCACATGTCAAAATGCCATCCTCATGAAATTGATCACAGATAGTACATTTGTCGTGTTGAAACACATCAATAGAATGTGCTGCGTTTACCGGGTGATCTTCTATACTTTAATCTTCTGATGAAGAACTATCAATCATGGCTGCATTCGCATTTCTGGACATAGCTTTGGCTTTACAATCTTTCCGCCAGTGGCCGAACGCCTTACAAAGGAAGAATTTGGTGTTACGTCTGTATATCTTTCTTTCTTTGTCTTGCTTCGCTATGTAGTTTTGTAAGTACGACATTTAACCAGGATGTTGGTCACACATATCAGTTTCGTTGTGTGACAAATGACAATATTTGCATTTGTTAAGCTGTTCAGCAGATTGTCTATACGGCTTTTGTTTGTTGTAGGGCAATGACTTAGCTCTATCATATGTAGCGGCTGCTACCAAGTCTGTGCTAGTCAGACCAGTAATGAAACATTGCTTATTGGCCGAAAAATAACCTGAGCCACGACTTTCAATCTGTTGTACACTTTCACACTGACATTCTAATAGAAATTTCGAAAATGGAGGTGGGAGAGATGTGATAATTTTATCTCTCAAAATAAGATCTTTCAATTTATCAAAATTACCATTCACTTTGGCTGCTGACAGCCACTTAGAAAAACCATTCTGTATTTCTGAGATGAAATCAGAGAACGTTTGTGTTGGTTTAGGAGACAATTTACCAAACTGTTCTCTGTAGCCTGCTTCATCTAGCAGAAAATGAGACATAATTTTTGTCTTCATATAATGATAATCTTTCTTCAGGTCATTTGGAATCGACTCTATCACTTTCAGAGGTTCTCCAGAAAGACTTCTCATGTATATTATATTCCGTTCTGACTTTGGGATCTGGTAATGATCCATAATACATTCAACATTTTGAGTGAAAGCTGCTATGCAATCACCTGTGGTGTAACTTTTAATCAGCCCTTGGTATTTCTTATATGGGTGGTCTTTGTCAGCTTTTCTATCTTCCTTTTCTTTGGAAGTCTCTGCTTTCAGCTGTTCAATTTTTAGCTGTACTTCAAGCTCTTCTTTCTTGGTTTGGGCTAAAATTTCAGCTTTTCTTATTTCTGCATCTGTTTCTGCTTGCTTAAGTTTTAAAGCAGCGTCTGACTCTGCCTGTTTAAGTTTCAAAGCAGTATCTGATTCTGCCTGCTTAACTTTCAAAGATCTTTCGGCTGCTCTTTCATCACGCTCATTAATCTTTTCCTGTTGTAGGAGGTATTCTGCAAACTTTTTCTCACTCCAGGCCCTTAACTCTTCACCAGAAAAGTTCATCTTTAAACCCATTTCGATGTACTCGTTTAAACTAGACACGATGAACAAAATGTATGATGAAATAGATAGACACAAAATTAATAACGTTGTTAGTAATTTACATTCAAAAGTTCACAGTGCTTAATATTACAGCTTGTGTTTAGGCCTGCTGAACGAAAATATAAGGAAGAGAAGAAAAAAAATGTATACTCAAGTACTCCTGAGGCAATGTGTCGGACAATGGCTGAACAGTACTGCCCGAAACCACACTGGTTTTCAATTCAGGTCGACCAAAAAATTTCGGAGTTTACAAGGGACAGGTGTAGATGACACCAAACAACCTGTTATTTTTGGAGCAAGAGAAATTAGAACATGTGCAAGTGTGTGGTGTCTGTAATGTCACTTAAGTTTTTGTAGGTTTGTATGTCGTCAAGTATTGTTGTTAGTCGTATCACCACACTCAACAACTCTCTTTTCACACTTTCCAAACGTTCCGCTAACACTACTTCTACTCAATGACATTCAAGGACATGGCCGCCATTTTGTTTTTATCACTTCAATAACTCGGTTGAAATTTACTAAGTCCAAAAACGCACTTATAGTTTCGATAAATTAACTCGAAAGATGGTATTTATCTTTTAAATTATAACCTACACGCTCGCATTTGTTCAAAACTCGCACTTTATACCCATAATTGATTCACACACAAAAACTCGACAACAGTCGCCATGTTTACAATTATTTAACACTCTATTTTTCTTATTTCACGGTTCAATCTAATGAGGACGTAGACCCCACGTTCGCACTTGTCAAAGTCTTGCTTAGGGCAAGAATTATGGCTCGTATCTTGACAAGTGTGAGACTAAATATGCTTATCAAATAACACGAGGCTAACAACCGATAATATAATTCGCGCTATTTATTCGCGCATTGCACACATCAGAAACAATACAAGCTTCGCGCAATCACAGTTCACAATATCCAATAGATCATAAATGCAAGCAATCAATACATCAATATAATAATACATCAATGCACTCCACTTACAAGTCACACAGACAGGCGTTCTATCCCCAACGGTCATACAGGCTAGCTATCAAGACATGCATAAAACTCTCAAGCCGCATTCACACGTCAGTCCGTTACGGCCCCCAAGCCTCGTCTGCCTGGACTTTCAGCACACACCACAGTTGTGCTCGAGTCAGCCCGCGTGACCCCTCAATGTTCACGCTGTGTTCCAGCTGACCGCCGACTGCTTAGTATCGCTCAGCGTTGATTGCCTGGCGTTGTTGACGACGCCGCGTTATAGCTGTAGTGCTTATCATAGATCAGCGTTGCATTGTCGGGCGTTGGTGCAGACAACGCGTTATAACTCTGGGTGAGACTCTGACACCCACACACACAGATCCCCCACCCACCTCCAATCTACACACACTCACCCTCCCACACATCCTCCACCCACCCACTCGTCAAGCACCCCCCCCCCCCCCGATCTCCAATCCACAATCACACATCCCTTAACTACACATCTCATCACCCATACACTCCGGAGAGAAACAGAGGCAGAAATACATCATATGGGGAGGACATTGGCAGAGTGCATGGGATGGGATGCTGACGTTTGCTGGGCTGGGGTGGGGTGTTTGAGGATCTCTGCCTCCATTAAGGATAGAGGGCGAAAGAGAAAGTGGGTGGGTGGGTGGGTGGTTGGGTGGGTGCTTTGGAATGTGGGTGGCTGTGTGGGTTGATGGTTGAGTTGCTGGCTGGGTGGGTGGTTGAGTGGCTGGGTGGGTGGCTGGATTGGTGGCTGGCTGGCTGGGTGGTTGGGTGCGTGGCTGGGTGGCAGGATGGGTGGGGAGGGCTCGTGTGGTGGGTGGTTGGATGTTTATTTGCTTGATTGGTTGAATGAATGGTTGCTGGGTGTGTGGTTGGTGGTTGGTTGGTTTGTTGGTTGGTTGGTTGGGTGGGTTGGTGGGGGGTGGGTGGTTGGTGGGTGGTTTGGAGTGTGGGTGGTTTGGTGTGTGGGTTGTTTTGAGTGTGGGTGGTTTGGATTATGGGTGGTTTGGTGTGTGGGTTGTTTGGAGTGTTGGTGGTTTGGATTGTGGGTGGTTTTGAGTGTGGGTGGTTTGGATTGTGGGTGGTTTGGTGTGTGGGTGGTTTGGAGTGTGGGTGGTTTGTGGGTGGTTTGGAGTGTGGGTGGTTTGGTGTGTGGGTTGTTTGGAGTGTGGGTGGTTTGGAGTGTGGGTGGTTTGGAGTGTGGGTGGTTTGGAGTGTGGTGGTTTTTAGTGTGGGTGGTTTGGAGTGTGGGTGGTTTGGAGTGTGGGTGGTTTGGAGTGTGGGTGGTTTGGAGTGTGGGTGGTTTGGAGTGTGAGTGGTTTGTAGTGTGGGTGGTTTGGAGTGTGGGTGGTTTGGTGTGTGGGTTGTTTTGAGTGTGGGTGGTTTGGAGTGTGGGTGGTTTGGAGTGTGGGTGGTTTGGAGTGTGGGTAGTTTGTGTGTGGTTGATTTAGTAGATGGTTGGTTGAGTGGGTGGTTGGCTGGGTGGTTAATTAATTGATTAATTAGGTAGATAGTTTGTTGATTGGTTGGTTGGTTGGTTGGTTGGTTGGTTGGTTGGTTGGTTAGTTGGTTGGTTGGTTGATTGGTTGGTTGGTTGGTTGGTTCGTTCGTTGCGAGTCCCTGAGAGACTTATTGCCAACTTGTAAGCACGAATGCATTAACCTCCAGGAATGTTCACAACAGACTCCATCCAATGACCTTGGTGAGTTTTCACAACAGACTCCAGCCATTGATCCTGGGAAATGGCCCCATTCTATAATACATGACAAGACATGACGCTGCCGTCTTTATGAAGCATATTTCTAGAACATCATTGTACATGACAGCACCCTTTTCAAATTCAAAAATTGATGAAGCTTCTATTTATTAACAGATGAAGTTGTAAGAGCTTGGCATCTTTTTGGAGATCACAAAAAGCAACATTAAGAGCAAACACATTAGACTAAAAGGGAGAATCAACAATAAGGAATAATATTGGGGTATTGCTGAAAGTTCAGGGTACACCTACAACAGAGGGTGGTGCTGGGGGAAACAAAATGTGTTGGATTATTGCAGCGGGTTGAAAACTTTGGGAGGGTGTATCGCGATCATGTTTGCAGATTTGTAGAGAAGTAAATATGGGGAAACACGGTTTTACATGAGCGGTGAGAGGGAAAGTGGGTGAGAGAGAGTGTGTGTGAAAGAGAGAGAGAGTGTGTGTGTGTGTGTGTGTGTTTGAGAGAGAGAGAGAGAGAGAGAGAGAGAGAGAGAGAGAGAAAGTGAAAGAGTGTGTGAGAGAGTGAGAGAAAGTGATGAGAGTGAGAGAGAAGTGAAAGAGTGTCAGAGAATGAGAGACATAGTGTTGAGAGAGTAAGAGAGAGGAGCACAAAGGGAAATAGAGACCGACAGAGAAAGAGACATGGAGAGAAACGGAGATACAGGGAGTTTGAGAAACAGTGAGAAACAGAGAGAGAGAGAGAGAGAGAGAGAGAGAGAGAGAGAGAGAGAGAGAGTCAGAATATCAGAGAGTGACAGGGTGTCTAGAGTTACAGGGAGAAACAGAGAGATAGGGAGAGACAGAGAGAGGCACAGAGAGACGCAGGGATTCAGAGAGAAAGACAATGGAAATAAATAGAGAAAGGTAGTGGAAAAACGGAGAGAGAGAAAGATAGAAACAGAAAAAGACAGCGACAGAAACAGAGTGAGATAATGAGAGAAGAATAGAGAGATAATAAGAGAATAAGACATAGCGGGGCACAGAGAGATAAACAGATGGAGAGACAGAGAGAAACAATCTATGACAGAGAGAGAGAGATAGAGAGAGAGAGAGAGAGAAAGAGAGAGAAACATAGAATGACAGAGAGAGAAACAGAGATAGGTAGAGACAATGAGAAACGAATAACGACAGAGAGAGAAACTGAGACAGGTAAAGACTAGGCATAGACAGAAAGAAACGATGAATGACAGAGAGAGAGAGAGAGAGAGAGAGAGAGAGAGAGAGACAGAGAGACAGAGAGACAGAGACAGGGAGGGGGGAGTAGAGGACAGAGCGAAACAGAAAGACAGAAAGACAGAACGAACGAATGAACGAACGAACTTTATTTTAAAAGGGTTAAGAATTGGGCACGCAGGCCCGTCTTACATTTGCCCTTCTATCACCCACTTTCATACATTATTTCATTCATACATCATTCAAGGCTAACAGAGAGCAGCAACAATATAAATGACATGCATTATAAAGGCATGGGCAAAATGCGAACATCAAAACTACACGACACAGTAATATTAGATAATGGTGTGACACGAGGAGCGGCTGGCTGGCTGAGTGGCTAGAACGCCGGACTCTCATTCGGGAGACCCGGGTTCAATCCCTCGGTAAGGTGTGGGATTTTTTTCTGTCGGGGGCAAAAAGAAAATCCTAACCTGCACAGTTCGCGGCGACTGCACTAGCCAGGCGGCCTTAATTCCTCAGGCTCAAAGTTCCCTCTGCCATACACCGCAAGGTACTATAATGGCAGTAAATGACAGTTTTAAATGACAGTGTGACACTTGTTATTAGCTATGTGGAATATACTGGCCTACCAAAAGGGGACTGGCTGTTATACTAGGGTTTTGTTATTATTATTATTTCTATTATTAAGGGGGAAGATAATCCGTACTGAGATAGTGTTCGAATAATTTGCGATTATATGAATAGGGAATGGTGATGTCTTTGATTTCTTGTGGAAGATTGTTCCACAGCTGAGCTGCAGCGTACGTTAAGCTTGTTTTGTATAAGTCAATCCTAGGCTTCGGAATGTGTAATATATTTAATCATTTACTGTGTCTAGCATTATATTTAAACAATGGCCAAAGGTAATTTGGGGCATTCCGATGTAGGATTTTGTGAATTAGTTTGGCCTTATTGAAAAGCAGGCGTTTGCGGAGTGGTAATAACTGAAGGCGCTTATGCAGGCTAGGATTGTCAGATAAGTGTTTGCTATAAATTAAACTCATGGTCCGTTTCTGGAGTGAGTAAAGTCGCTTGATGCTTGAATTAGAACAACCGTCCCAGATTGTAGAGCAGTAGTCAAAATGTGTCTGTATGTGAGAAGTATAGAATAGTTTCCTTGTGTTCTCATCAAGGAAGTTTTTAATTTTGGCGAGTTGATAGACTTTTTTCGCTGTTTGTTTAATGAGTGCTTGAAGGTGGGTATTAAAGGTTAGGTTTCAGAAAGAGGGAGAGAGTGAGAGCGAGTTAAATCAATGTGAAATAAACCTGACCCATTGCCTGGTCCTACAACAAGCCACGCGTGGACTGGTTACTGCAGGCACATATATTTCTAAGAGGCGGAGTGGCTTCCAGACTATGACGTCATACTCTGGTTCAGACATTCCTTTAGATGGGTAGGTACAGACAGACGGACGGTCGGACGGACGAATGAATTCTTCCGCTTCTTTCGTTCGCTTGAAATATGTCTACAACTGCAATGTTGTCTCTTGTATTAATTTAAGTGTCTTGTTTAATTCACTCAGCTTTCCATAGAGTTTATCTTCCACGGTCTTCTCTCTAGGCCAGAAGGTTTGCGTGGATATGTTGTATTTTGGGCAGTCTTGGAGTATGTGCTCTGTAGTCTGCGATGCCAATCCACATGTGCACATGGCTGATTCGCCAATCTTGAATTTTGTATACATGTGTGGTAATCTATTGTGTCCGGTTCTAAGGCGCAGAATAATGACTTGTTCTGGTCTGTTCATAACGTGGCAGTCGTTTTGAACAGGTTTTGGTGGCTTACTGACTGATTTGATCATTCTGTTCTTTTGGTGGTATGTAACGGGCACATTAGGCTTTTCTTATTTTGCTCCTTCCTTAGCCAATTGATTAGCTCTGTCGTTTCCGGGTATTCAACAGTGGGATGGTATCCACTGTATGGTGACCTTATGCTGACTGCTAAGTTCAGAAAGTAGTTTCCTTAGTACTGGCAATGTCCCAGACAGAAGCGCCTCGAGTACTGATTTTGCATCTGTTAATAGCACCACAGGTTGTGTACCATGAATGGTATTTAGTAATTTCTCGGTTGATATCTTGATTGCCTCAATTTCAGCATCATAGTTATGGCAGTACTTTCCTGTTGGTACGCAAACGTGTCCCTAGTATTATTTGGGTTTTCTATGTACACTCCCGCTCCTCCATTTCGAACAGCATTTTGTGCTGACCCATCTGTGTAGACTCGGATCCAGAGATCCCGTGGGTATTCTTCATCAAGGAAGATGAGAGTGGCTGTTCTGCGCTGTACACTGTTCTGTTCTTCCTTGTCAAATATTCCTCTCACTTTTTCTGGATTTGTAATGATAGTCTATGTTAATCTTTCCATGGATTTCGGACTTTGGAATAGTTTTCAGAGGGATACCAACTGTGGGCAGATCGGTGGTTTCTCTGCAGAGTCGTTTGGCCTGGTGGATAAAACTGCTTCTTTTCAACCGCCCCATAGCTAGGTTTTCAAATCTGTTCTTCATAGGGTGGCCTGGCAAGCTGGGGGACTTTTCTGCTTGTATTAGAGTTTTCGTATCTCTGCACTCTCTCAGTGCTTGTGTCCTTCCCATCTTCTCCATCTCCACTATAAGGGTTGATCTCATCCCTCCTGTGGTGACTCTATTTCTCTCGATTTTCCACCTTGTCCAGATCTTGTAGTGTGGTTTTTGATGCTGAACACCACGCAGTTGACCCGTATTCCAGGCGTGGTCGTATGCTCTGTTGATAAACTTTGCTAAGCATTTTCCCACTGGCTCCCCATGTGATTCGACTTAGTTTTCTCAGGATGGCTATTTTCCTTCTGGCTTTTACTACTTCTTTGTTGATATGCTTTCTCCATGTCAGCCTGCCATCAAAATCGTTGGTTCTTTGTCTTCTCTAAGGGGTATTCCATTTATCTGGATGATCCCTGCCTTTTGTTTTGGAGAGAGGGTAAATAGAGTTGAACTGCACTTGTCAGAGTTTATGCTGACACACCATCTATTGCCCATGCAACAAATGCATCTACAGCTCTTTGTAGCGATCTGGTGTCCACTGATGCATGCTCATTTGTGCTCCATAGAAAGAGGTCATCAGTGTACATTGCCGCGTTTATTTCACGCGGTAGATTTAGCAACAAGATCATTGATGAAGATTAGAAAAAGTGAGGGGGACAAGACTCCTCCCTGGAGAACACCGTGACGCAGTAGTACTTTCTTGCTCTTGAGTCCGCCTATCTGTACTCGGGCTCTTCTGTTGTGAAAGTATGCTTTGACCCATTTTTACATTCATCCATTGACTTGACAGTTTCTCAGTTTCTTCATCAGACCTTCTTTCCAGACTTTGTCAAAGGCTTTCTTCAGATCTATCCATGCCGCAAGCACCAGCTTCTTCTCTTGGAATGCATCCTCAATTTCTTGAGAGATGTAGGCTGTCTGTTCTTCCGTAGAGTAGCACTGCCTAAAGCCAGCCTGCCGTGGCACAAGGATGTTTTCACTTTCAGTGTACCACTGCAGTCTGTGATTGATGATGCGCACCATTGTTTTTCAGAGACAGCTGGTGAGGCTAATTTGTCTGTAGCTGGAGGCAATGGAACTATCTTTGCCTGATTTTAGCAGGGGTATCATGATTGCTTCTCTCCAGGCTTGTGGAACACTGACCAAGGTCCAGCTGTTATTGAAGATCTGCAACAGCTTTACTTTGGCCTCTGTTCCTAGGTTCCTGATCATTTCATTGGAGATACCATCAGCTCCTGGTGACTTTCTCATTTTCAGTTTTGATATGGGTAGCTCCAGCTCACTGACTGTGATAGGTGCCTCCAGAACCTCATTTACTGCTTCATTCTGTCCTGTATGTTGCCATTTCTCCCGAATCTCTTGTTGTTTCTCTGGACTAATTTTGATATTGTTATCGTGTGCGTATGAGTCCTGTTAAGATGTTTCCTTCTTTATGTAGTACAACTTTTGAGTTTCTCCCTGTGCCCTCATCGTTAAGTTGTTTTATTAGCTTCCACAACTTCCTTGTGTCTCTTTCAAAGTTCAGTGACTCTGTTTTCTCCTGCCAGATTTTCGGACGAATGGATGAATTGATGAACAGACAGACAGGTAGTTAGACAGGCAGACAGACAGACGGACGGACGGACTGGCTGACAGACGAATGGACGGAAGGGCGGACGAATGGATGGATGGATGGATGGATGGATGGATGGATTGACGGAAGGACGAACAGACGTACTGACGGACGGACGGACGGACAAATGGACACATAGGCAGACTGGCAGGCAGACTTTCAATAATCTTAAACATCAACGATTATTAAGGCTTAGAGCAAGAGAGAGAGAGAGAGAGAGAGAGAGAGAGAGAGAGAGAGAGAGAGAACGAGAGAGAGAGAGAGAGAGAAAGAGAGAGAGAAAGAGAGAGAAAGAGAGAGAGAGAGAGAGAGAGAGAGAGAGAGAGAGAGAGAGAGAGACGCGCGCGTGTGTTAAGACAAATAAAAGGGGAAAGGGAAAACAAAGAAAATGAGAGAGATGAGAGAGAGATTAAGAAAGAGAGTAAGAGAGAGAGAGAGAGAGAGAGAGAGGGAGGGAGAGAGAGAGAGAGAGAGAGAGAGAGAGAGAGAGAGAGAGATTAAGAAAGAAATTAAGTGAGAGAGAGCGTTATGGATATATGGAGGGAAAAGGTAATTGGTGACGGCGGTTCAGAACGAGGAGGTGAGTTTACTGGTGAGTACGTGGTGAGGTGATGGATTGGTGTGAGAAAGGCATGCATATTACATGAGGGCAGCCTTGCATGCAAGTTATAGAGCGATAATTGATGGCTCGCTTCGAGGCTTATTCATATAATGTGTGAATGTGTGAACGCGTAAATATGTGAGTGTTTGAATGCGTGAATTTGTGATGTGTGAAAAGCTTATAACAAATCACACTTGAGCCTGTCTGCGTCATGTATTGATTACCTACTCATCTGCGCGCTTAGTGGTCGGGGTGTAGAATCCCGCCTCTTGTTTGGAAGTCTGGGGTGTCAGTCAGCGGACCCAAAAGGGTTGCGAATGCAATTCGTAATACAACATACCATGTTCGAAACACAGATGTGGGACATTTGGAAGCAGACCGCCTTGCGTTGATTTCGATACAACGGTAGAAGTGCCGGTCGTTCAGAAAGCAATGGCTGAATATAAACTTGCTAAGAAATCACAGACAACAAATGATGGAGTCGACTGTGACATCTTGTAAAGGATATGCAACAAACTTTAAAATTTATCGTCAAGGGATTAGACAGAGCATGTCATGAGTGCGGTCGGGCGAGGCTTTTAGGTCAGCGCTTGTGGCCCATTAATAAACAGAAAGACTGTCCACCGTTTTCTCCACGCATCTGTGTCTTCAAAATTTGGTCATCATCATCAAGTGCCGTGCCAGCTGGCGTAGACTTTCATGACTCTCCACAGATCTCGGTCTTTGGTGTTCTGGATCAACTCTGCTGATGATATTCCTCCATGCCACCGTTTCAGTCCATCCAGCATCATTTCTCTTGCCCTGCCTTTGCCTCTCTTCTCCTTGACCTTTTTCACGATTTTCTCCGATGCCTCTTTTAGAATCACATGACCAAAGAATGCTGTTTGACTCTTTCATATTGTTGTATATAATGTTCTAGTTTCACTAGCGTCTCTCAGGCAATCGTCGTTAATGGGGTGGTGCAAGCACAACACATGTCCATAGCAGATTCGTGCTTGGGACTTTCTTGTTGTTGTTTCTTTAGTTTCCTTTGAAACATTACCTTTGACACTGTAAATTAAGACAGGAGCAAAGGAAACGCTCTCAGTGGTATCTGGAGCATTCTCAAGTAACTTTAGTTAAAGTATGGATACAATTAGTGGACCTGAGGTAAAGCTGTGGAAGTGTAAACAATATGAAATAACAGGAAGTAATGCAACTTTACAGAAGACAAGAACGTAAAACGTAGTATTTATATGTTGTGTTTTGTGTATTTGTTTGCTGATGAAGGCTAGTCGCCGCAGTGTTCTATGTTTTACATAACTGTATTCTCTAAAGCTGCTTCACTTCAAGTAACTTTAGAACTTAAGTTGAGGCTTTCAAACTCTGAATGCAAATTAAATTGATTTATTTGACTAAAACTGACTAAAAACAAAATAACTAAATAAAGCGAAATACATAGCGCTCTTCACAGGTGCTAAATCAGTTGTTGGGTGTGGGATGTGTGAGTGGGTGGGGGTTGTGTGGGTTGTTGGGTGGGTGGGTGGGGGTGGGGTGTGGGTGAGGGATGTGTGTGGGTGGGTGGGTGGGGAGGTGTGGTTGGGTTTGGGGTGTGTGGATGAGTGGGGGATGTTTGGGTGGGTGGGATGTGTGTTGGGGGATGTGTGTTTGGCTGGGTGGTTGGGTAATGTGTGGGTGTGACTGGTGGTTGGGAAATGTGTGTGTAGATGGGTGGCTGGGGGATGTGTGGGTGGGTGTGTGTATGTGTTTGGGACAGGGTGCGTGGGTGGGGGTGTGTGTGTATGCGTAGGGGATGTGTTTATGGGTGGAGGAGGTGAGTGTGGGTGGGGAGATGTGTCTAGAAGGGGGATGTGTGTGGGTTGGAATATGTGTGGCGGGTGTGTAGGTAAGTGGGGGATGTGTCGGTGGGTAGGATGGAGGGGTGTGTGTGGGTGGAGGATATGTGGATGGGTGGGGGTGTGTGGGTGGGTTGGGGATGTCTGGATGAGTGTGTGGGAAGGAATATTGTGTGGGTGGGTGTGTATAGGGATATGTGTGGGGAGATGTGTGTTGTTGAGAATGTGTGGGGTGATGTGTGTGTGTGTGTGTGTGTGTGGTGATGTGTGTATATGTGTGTGTGTGTGTGTGAACATTTGTCACTGAGTTTGTGATTGTGATTGAATATATGTATATGCTAGGGAGTGTCAATTTGTGTGTTATCGAGTCAGTGCACAACTGTAAGTTTGTGCAAATGATGTAAGTATTATGAAGGTGTGTGTGTTCTTACGAATGTGCGTGTGCACGTGGTTCTGCCTGTCTCAAAACATTTTAATATGCATTGTTTATGTTTACAACATTCATTTGACAATGTTTTTTTTTTTTTTTTCTGTTTGAATGTATCATGCACTATTGATGAACGAAAGAAGAGTGATTGGAAGGGCCGAATGTAAGACGGGCCTGTGTGCCCAATTTGTAACCCTTTGAAAGTAAAGTTCGTTCGTTCTTTCATGTGTTTAAACGACTGGCACCTGGCCATCTTGATTGACGATAGTTGAAAACTGGAGATATACCTTTTCATAGCACAAAGCCTGTGCTGTATTTAGACATCATGTGTTGGCCATGCAGCATGATCCCCTGGCTAGTTTACTCCAGAGGAAAGGTAACACCAATACGCCTAGAAGAAGACAAGCTGTAGAAACTGCCGGATCAGTAAAGCATATTCAGGTTGACGTATGAATGTGTCAGAAGAATTAATTACTAAATAACGAGACGTTACCGCCAAAGCTTTCATCAGCGCAGAAATAACAAACACACACACCGAAAATTGAGTTGAGTTGAGCTAAGAACCGACATCACTGCACTCAGAACATTCTCATATGCGCTGCTTCCCCTTGTTCAACAGCCAGCGAAGAGTCACACTACTAATGATTCCAACCGCTATATGATTGAAGGTTCTCCTGGTCTTCACTCTCAGTTTTGAGATACAGGAAGGCCCCGCTGTACGTCGCTCCGGTTTACGTCGTTTCGCTATAACGTCGTTGTCACAATGGACTAACTTCACTTTACGTCGCTAAGTTTCGCCATAACGTCAAATCCTGTGTTGCTATGCCGCGCCCTTGCGGAGGAACTTGCTAGCTTGCGGAGGAACTGCGTAATGCCGCGTAGTGTTACCGCTGTAGAACGTCTCCTTATTCAGCTGTTGCTGTCAGTTTTGCGTTAACGTCACCGTTTTACATTTTGCGTTTTCCCAGGATTTTATCGTAAAATTCCCCATAATTATGAGTTCGAAGCACACAGTAAGTGCTGGTAGTGTGGAAGGAAGCTGACTTTAATGAGTTGCTTGCATCAAATGGAGAAGATTTGTCTAATGAGGACCTAATGCAACCTGACGTGCAGAGAGCTCAACAGGAAGAGTTGCAACCTGTCAACTGTTACACGGAGCTTTACTTAGAGAAAAGGAAACAGGCTATGCAGCAGACATTAGGCAGATTTTTTTGTTCAAGCAGAGAAAAGCCAGAAAAAGAGGCAGGAAGAGGTTACAGTTTCATCCTCAGATGAAGAGGCAGAATTTAATGCCTCTACATCCCAATAATTCTACCACTCGCCCTCCAACCCACCTCTATTTAGCGAACAAATATCAACAACCATCAAAATAAACATTACATAATATACTGCATTTCATTTAATTATATGGGAAATAGTGTTTCGCTATACGTCGTTTCACTTAAAGTCGCGTTTTCCAAGAACGTACACCCGACGTCAGCCGGGGCCTTCCAGTATACACACCGATAAAACTACATGAAAAACACCACATGAAAATATAACTATAAAAGACAACTTATCACAAACAACAGAAAGAAGCAGTCGTAGCTTATTTTTTGGGGCCACATAATGAGAAGACACAAATTGAAACATGTTGTGACAAACGGAAAGATTTGCAGAAAGAGATATACATGAGGATAGCATAAGACAATTCTTGACAGTTTTGTGTCATGGCACGGAATGGAGTCAACACACGAATTGATCCATGCCGTTGGAGATCGCAATTTGTGGAGAGTCATGATCACCCACGCCAGCCTGCATGGCACTGGATGATAATGATGATCCTGCTGTGGCCTGGACACGTGTTTTATTAAATCCGTGTGTATGATTCAAACAAAGCGACTGAATCGGAAATTTTGTTATGGGGGTCAAGGGACTAAAGGTCAACAACGCCACGAGAGAAGGTATACGAAGACAAGCAACTCAAGATGGCTTTAACTTGTGGTTGTGCACTTGTGACAACGGGAACTTATTTACAGCAAGCAATTCAGCACGTGACCTTGCCTCAGTGCATGCGTCATAGACAGAGTTTAAACATCTTAAACTAGGCTCAAGGTGTTAAACTCTAGAAGGGAAGGGGTTAAAATATTGATTGTCTAGGTCAAAACGGGTTGAAACAACAGAAGAAGCTATGTTGCTGACATCCAAGAACAGAGGGGATTGAAATATTGACTGTCTGGGGTGGCAGTTACAAATATTGACTGTCTGAGGTAGAAGTTACAAATATTGACTGTCTGAGATAGAAATTACAAATATTGACTGTCTGAGATAGAAGTTACAAATATTGACTGTATAGAACAGACGTTAAAATAGTGACTATCTTGAACATAAAGTGTTAAATTATTGACTGTCTGAGACATAGTTACAATTTTGAATATCTGGGAAATAATAACAATCTATAGGTCAGCATGGCCAAGTGGATAAGAACGCGTATTCTTAAACATCCGGTGTGCTGATACCGAGGTAACGGGTCAACCCCTACACCGGACAGTTGGACTAAAATATTGACCTATCGTCCTTGATTTGGGGACGTGAATTCCAAGTACCACTGAAGTTGGAGTGGGTTCGCCTGATGGCGAGGGACACTGTTAATAGGGAAAGCTAACCCACACGCAAAATACAGTCCAGCACTATTAGAAGTAGTGTGTAGGGACTAGGCTTAAGTTTTTAAAAAAAATTTAAATAAAATAAAATAAATAAATAAATAAATAAGAGTGGAGAAGATGTGCTGCCTGCTTGAAGTATATTGTATCCCGTATTCCTTCATCCACAATATCGGTGAACGACTCTGACTATTTCACAAGTGAGTAGATATTTCTAGAGAATTCCACAGCTCTTGTCCAGAGACGGAGAAGACAGGGAGACGTTGCCAGAAAAAACTGTGCTCAGAGCAACCGTATATCCATCGATCTCCACTGCTCACCCTGGGGAAGGGGCTTTCGTGCTTTAGCCAGGTTCTGTAACTCCAACCCAGAGGCAATTCGCAAAGCTTCACAACATCGTTATTTCTGTGTGTTTACTTCACAGCATCGTTAGTTCTTTGTGTTTATTTCACAACATCGTTAGTTCTGCGCGTTTATTTCACAATAGCGTTAGTTCTTTGTGATTGCTTCACAGCAGCGTTAGTTCTTTATTACCAACAAAGTTGTCCACTATCCTGGGGTTTTGACCCGATACATCCCCGAAAGTAAACAGAACGTTGATTGCCCTCTTGCTGTTTCTGGGCTTGGAGAGTGGATGGAAAGTTGATGATAGTTGATGGAGGGTTGATGTAGAGTGGATGGAGAGTTGATGGAAAGTGGATGGAGAGTTGAAGAAAAGTGGATTGAGGGTTAATGGAGAGTTGATCGAGACTGGATAGAGAATTGAAGGAGAGTTGACGGAGAGTGGATGGAGAGCTGATGGAGAGTGAATGGAGAATTAATTGATAGATAGTTAATAGAGCATTGATAGAGAGTTGATAAAGAGTTGATGGAAAGTGGATGGAGAAGAGTTGATGGAGAGTTGATAAATAGTTGATAGAGAGTTGATAGAAAGTTGATAGAGAGTTGATGGAGAGTTATGTATTAAATCCTCGTGAAGATGGTAATTTGGCAGCAGGTCTGATAATGCTCAACATGAAAACTCTGATACAAGCAAGTAATTTCCTGAACTTACTTAGATGATCTGATGATGTACGCATCGAATTTCTCTGTGAACATTTGCAATCTTCCAAGGGATTTACAACCAACCAACAAACCAATCAACTAACCCTCCCCACCAATCAACCAGTCAAGAAACCAACCAACCAAAACAAACAACCAATAAATCAACCGACTAATCAACAAGCCAATCAACCAACCATTAAGCCAACCAATAAGTCAACGAATCGATGAAACAACCCACCAACCAACCAAACACAATCAAGAAATCAACCAACCAACAAATAAATCAACCGACTAATCAACCAGCCAGCCATTCAACCAACCGACAAGACAACCAACCACTCAGTCAACCAACCAATCAACCAATCATTCAACCAACCAGTCAACCAACCAACTAATCAACCAACCAACCAATCAACGAATCAAACAACCAATTAACTACCCAATTAACCGTCCAATCAATCATTTCTTATTCCGACATTCTTCCATGCCATGGTGGTCCAAACTGTCCACCATTTTCTTTCTTAGTCTTCCCCTGCCTCTCTTCCCCTCCAGCCTTCCCGTTGTGACGACATACTTCATCTTTTCTCTTCTTCTATCATGCCCAGAGAATGCGGACTGTTCTTTCTACGCGCGAGTAGCCAGTTCCCATGTAAACTAACTTCCTTCAAGATATCTTCAAAGCTCTGTGTATCCGTCCACGGTTTTCTCATCATTCTTCCATAAAACCAAATTTACGCAGCTTCCATTTAATTCCTAACTTGTCTACTAGTTGCACATGATTCGCTTCCGTACAAGAGAATTGGCTCAATATAGCTCTTAGGAGCTCTTTACTTCACCTCGATTGACAAAAGTAAAATGCAGATAATATGTTTAATCTTGCTATTCTAGAGAGAGAGAGAGAGAGAGAGAGAGAGAGAGAGAGAGAGAGAGAGAGAGAGAGAGAGAGAGAGAGAGAGAGAGAAGAGAGAGAGACAGACAGAGACAGAGAGAGAGAGAGAGAGGGAGAGAGAGAGAGAAAGAGAGAAAGAGAGAAAGAGAGAGAGAAAGAGAGAGAGACACAGAGAGAGAGAGAGAGAGAGAGAGAGAGAGAGAGAGAGAGAGAGAGAGAGAGAGAGAGAGAGAGAGAGAATAGCGCGTCATGTTTAATAGTTAAGTTGGGCCAAGAACCGACATCCCAGTACTAGAGACATTCCCATAAGTGGTCCGTCCTCATCTTCACCATCTAGCAGAGTCCCAAGGCTAATGCTACCAGCTGCAGTCTGATTATATGCCCGCCTGACCTCTCCTCGGAGTCCTGATTGCCGGTCAGATCCTCTGGTCACTTCCTGCAGCATCATTCTCTCTAGGCTGTGACGATTTATCCGTTATTCCCTGACCAGATCTGCCTGATCATGCACCAATACCCCACCCAGCAGTGCAGACCCAGCCAATCTGTCCGCCTGCTGGTCTCCCACCACACCAGCCTGTCCCGGGGTACATATAATACAGACGCTGCTAATCTTTGATATGTATATTAAATCATGTCTCTCTGCGCGAAACATGTCGGTCTTCATCTTCAGTCTTCTGTATAAATCACAAACAAGTCTGCCTGTTTACATCACATTTAAATGACGTTACATATAAATCACATTTAAACGATCTTACATATAAATCACACATAATCGACTTTCCATTTAAATCCACATAAGAAACTTTTCATATAAATCACACATAAATGACTTTCCATAAACTTCACATATACACGACTTTCCATATAAATCACACATACATGACTTTCAATATAAATCACACATAATTACTTTTCCATATAAATCACACATAAACGACTTTCCATATAAATCACACAGAAATGACTTTCCATATAAATCACACATCGACTTTTCCATATAAATTCCACATACACAATTTTCCATATAATTCACACATAAACGACTTTTCCACACAAATCCCACATAAACTACTTTCCATATACATCACACATAAACGAGTTTCCATATAAATCACACATGTACGACTTTCAATATAAATCACACAATCAGAGCCCCTTTACAATTTGAACACACTGTAAAATGTGTTATACATACGAGGTAACAAAGTAACGCTTTGACAACTACGAGGGTAAGTTAATAAGTAAGTCACAAATTACTGTAGAAAAATAACTAAATATGATAACAACTTGAAAGCAGTTTATTTTTATG
The DNA here is from genome assembly GCA_963921405.1 of Cepaea hortensis. Taxonomy (NCBI): domain Eukaryota; kingdom Metazoa; phylum Mollusca; class Gastropoda; order Stylommatophora; family Helicidae; genus Cepaea; species Cepaea hortensis. The sequence goes on from OY992885.1 coordinate 106,500,326, forward strand.
CATACATTGTCCCTTTATTTCTCAACATAATTTCCATCAACATTGATGCACTTAACCCATCGTTTTATCTGTCCTCCCAAACCGGCTGCATAGAACTGCGTGCTCTGTTTTCTAAGCCACGTTTTCACTTCACATTCAACTTCGGCGTCATTCGCGAAATGTCTCCCGCCAAGGTGGGTTTTCAGTGTTTATGCTGACAAATGTTTATCCCGTAAAGCGGTTCATAGCTGGTGTGGCATAACGCTAACCACCATTATTCATTTACCAAAACATGCCGCAAGAAGAGGAAACAACATTAAAAGAAATTGACTTCACAACCGCAAACGGAGACTAGGACTTAAAACTTAACATCGAAACTGGAATTGCATAAGTGACAGATGACGTGGATTCTTAGAAAGATTTCATCAGACAAAGCTCGGAAGACCATTGGATGGGAGGAGACATGTGACCCGCTTTCGCGCCAACGCCGGATTTGCATATGTTAATATTTCATCAGAATCTGGGAAGCCCGCACTTTTTCCTGCAACCAGCCTGATGAAGAGACGTGAGAAGCTGGTGTGACCAAATTTTCAAACATGGAATTGCGGGGTGTCTAGATCTGAGGTAAGCTTGTGATTCCCGAGATTAGACTAAGAACCCGATGTATCAAGTATCAAGTAATGGTAACCCGTGTTTGTGATGTCAATTGAAATGTATTATTATTATTTGATTATGTGGTTGTTTCGGGATTTGAAATTTAAATATTGAGCACAACCCACTACTGGCAACGCCGATCGCATTCTGGTATGAACCTAAGGCCTATCCACGTCAATATGGAAGCACTATACTCGAGTTTCGCCCTCGTTTGAGCTCGTCAGTAGTCCGAGCTCAAACGAGGGCGAAACTCGAGTATAGTGCTTCCATATTGACGTGGATAGGCCTTAGGTATTATTATTAATTAAAACCTCTGAAATGTAAAAATGCTCGACTGTAGATTCTAACGACGCAGAGCCGTTCCCGGGCAAAATGACTCTCCAATACTCTCTTCGATGAAACTGCAATCTCTGATATTCTTAGAGATAATTATTAACTTTAAGAAGTGCATTATACTACTACATTCTATTCTAAACAACTGTGAGAAGTGATGATTCGAAAGCAATCTTGTGCATTTTGTCAGAAACATTGTTAAAGATGCTATCACTACCTACAGCTGAAATGACAGTTCGTGTACTAGAATAAGTGCCTTGTTCTAAAACAGACTTATCTATGCCTATTTACAATCTAGAAAGCTGAAAGAGAAATCAATCTTTCCTTTCTCCTTCATCTATTGAATCAATAGGGTTTAACGGAATAAATATTTATATTTATGTCAAGTTTTAATTAGATAAGGGCACACATGAACTGCATTACATGAGAAAGTTGTGCTTCGCGGAACACCATCACGCGCAGTGAACTTAACTCATTACTCAACATAACTTAAAACACAACACCACTCAACACCACTCATCACCACACAACCCAACACTCAACATCACAACAACAACAGATAATGGGAGAGAGTTATTAGACACAAGAAGAAAAAGAAGAAGTTAATTGGGAAAACACAGAGAATTATTTATACACGCGATAAACACCATTGAGTGGAAGAAATGTTATAAATGTATGTCATTTATTTACATGCATCTTGACACCTTCTCACTCTTGTCACTGTCTTACTGTACACGTTCACTGACCCCATGTCAAATGAGAACCCACATACAGCAGGAACCAGTTGATACAAGGCGTACACAGTGTGATAAACTCTGACCACCCCAAATTAACCCAACACTAGCTTAGAGAAAAAAGGAGGGGAGGGGAACTAGTTCCTACTTCAGGAATTTAGATTTCTTCCGACCTACTTCTAGAATATTGTATTGGTAGGAATGTATATATTTATGTGAATATTCATCAGTGATCTTGGTGGCTACATACCAACAACCACCCAACACATCAGCAAACTAACCACCTAAATCAGACCTGAGAGAGGGAAGCCGAGAGAAAGAGATGAACCACAAGTGAGATGGAAGATGACTTGGCCATGAGCAGAGTATGGGGAGGCCTTCAGTGGAGCTATACGGGCAGACCTGAAGTGGATCCATCAGTCAATGGACCCTGGCTTACCTAATCTTCCAGTCACCAGGTTACCTTTCTCATTGGTACACACCACACCCAATTTCAGGAAACTGATATTTAATTGTTGAATTACCATCACACTTAATATGTACAACATCAAAATGTTTACTATGTTTCACACTTGTTGACATCTCATGTATTGATGCTTGTTTATTGATGGTCTGTGTGACTGGTCCAATATGCAACTTTTCTAATATTTGGTGTAAATCACAATAGAGATGCATGTACTGACCAGAAGGCTCAGGCCCAGTCAATAAATGATTAACATGAATTGACCTTCTGTTAATTTATCAGTTCAAACCTATCTGTGAGTCAACAACTTCTTTGTACATCATGTTGTCAGAATCTAATGTGATTGATTATGTGTTTGATTGTTTAACAATAAATCCACTCATAATGACTTACTAACTTAGGGGAGAGAAGACTCTAGATCTATCAACTGCTCAATATCCATGTTTTCTTCATCTAAATCGGGCTGAGAAAATTCTCCAGACTTTCCTCAGATTTGATAACCAATAAAAGGGGGCTCCAGAGCTACAGAATCCTTGGAGAAGGGGAAGATTCCCAGTTAGTAATCATTATTCTCACCAGGGCCATAATCTATATCTCCTAGACATACTTAATAGAACGAGGCCTGCAGATAACTCAAGGTTCATATTCTGGGGTTATTGAAGATAGAAGAGGATGGGGCTCTACTTCTTTTGTTAGAGATGGGGCATGCACTACAGTGATCTCCCACTCCCTTCAAAAATATATGACAGCTGGGTAGAACAAGTTACGAGGTTAAGTCGATAAGTAAGCCACACAGTTCTGTGGGATGGCAAGTAAACGAACACAAAGCACTTAGTTCTATGCAGCCGGTTTAGAAGGACTGATAAAACGATGGGATAAGTGCATCAATGTTGTTGGCAATTATGTTGAGAAATAAAGGGACAATGTATGTATAAAAATAAACTGGTTTCAAGTTGTTATCATAGTTAGTTATTTTTCTACAACCATTTGTGACTTACTTATTGACTTCCCCTCATATTTGAGTATATTGCGCAGTCACCATATTTGTATACACGAACAGCACTCCATATGGTCAATATCACGCGTTCCGCCTTTGAATCCCGCACATTTATAATAATAATTTATATGTCCCTGGCGAACGGCTTACGAATTCAATTCGTAATTCCACATACCGCGTTCGAAACAAAGCTGCGGGCGATTTTGAAGCAGGCGGCTTTGCGCTGATTTGCATTCAGTGGTATGAGTGCCGGTTGTTTAGAAAGCAATGGCAAACTATGAACGTAAACTAGCAAAGAAATCACAAACAGCCTAAAATGCTGGGGTTGACTGTGACGGATATGCAACTAAATTTTATTTAATAGGCGTCCGCTATGTGTCTGTGATGCGTGTAAACAAAATGTAGGAGACGACTTCAAATGAAAACCTGATTAAATGTATCATTTTTCTATTTATTCAACACAGCATTCAATGCAAGTCGCCGAGCGCCGATATAATGCTTGGATTCCTGTAGACAAATCTGGGGTCACTACTCGATGTGCCTCACCCGGTCGTGAACAGTCTGTCACAGAAGTTACGCCGTTTTGAAACTTCCTACTCCACTCATACACTTGCTGGACTGACAGGCATATATCACTATACTGCACCTTCATTCGCCGATGAATTTCTATATGTTTCACCCCTTCACTGATCACAAAACAGATAACAGAGCCCTGCCCCTCTTTGGTGCATGTCAAAAGTGGGGCGCCCATCTTTAAACCGTCTTTATTACGTCACCGTGATCGTCTGTACCGTGATGTCGTGTACTGAACACTTTTGACATCCTTAACAACAATAATGACAGGTTACAAGAACATGACGGGACGCAGAGGTGTTTCCAAGGCACCAGGGCCGGGTTATATACTGGCCAAGACCTATTGACGCGTCCTCGCCGAGCGTCCTGGGCAACAGGTTCTTTCGGGGTCCTGGCTGAAGTCAATAGGATCGCCGATTCCTCCGAAGTCGGAGAGTGTCTGCCTGTATGGCGAGGAACCACCAGTCTGCACACCAATAAGCCAGACATAGGACAACGGATACTCACGCAAACCTCAGGTCCTGTATGACATCACACTGATGTTGGACAACAGGATGCCTTCATCCGACATACAGGACTTCGCGTTGAAGCTCAAGCCAATGAACACAAGCAAGCAAGCAAGCACAAGAACATGACAAGGATATTGTAATTTCTATCACAATTTAAAGGTTTTAATTTGAAACTCCCTCGTAGAATAACAGAAAGTAATGTAGCCTAACAGAGCACCTGCTTTGTGTTATTCTATATTGTTTACATGTCCAGTAAACTTGACTTGTCTTGCCACTGGACTCAGATGGACTCAGATGGACTCAGATGGACTCAGATGGACTCAGATGGACTCAGATGGACTCAGGCGAGAGAGTGATGTCGACGAATTGCGCAACTCTTCCTCACTTTAATCCCATTCATCGCGCAAGTCATTCTTCGTCCGACTTCACTGGATGAAATGAATGGTCATAATCATTCTTGATGGACAAACAACAGACACAACACACATGTCCACAGTTTTACCACAGTTCCATTAATTGAATTTAAACTTGAACTGTGATATATATGGGTATGTGTTGTTGTTTTTTCCCCTCGTCTGCTTTGAGCTCAAGCGTAGCTTATTCACACTCTTCTAGCAGTGGCTGGACTGAATTTTGCGTGTGGATTAGCTTTCCCTATTAACAGTGTCCCTCGCCATCAGACGAACGCACTCTGACTTCAGGGGTACTTGTAATTTACGTCCCCAGGGCAAGGACAATAGGTCAACATTTTAGTCCAACTGTCCAATGTAGGGGTTGAACGCCTTACCTCAGCATCAGCACACTGGATATTTAAGAACACGTATTCTTATCAATTCAGCCATGCTGACCTACGAACTGTGATGTGACATGGGCGTTATAATTACGATAATGCTCCAGCTATCCGGGTCTTTTACTCGTATCCATTGAGGCTGGGTAAACCAGGGAACCCAGGTCAGTTTCACAAACCCACCTGGATGTGGATCCGAACACAAGACCCCCCGACCTGGCCGTCAAACGTACTAGCCACACCTGACCGCGGCTCTCTCTTGAAGAAGAAAACAACGCAAGAGCCCCTTTAAAATGCCCTGAAGCGTTGTAGGTATGTGTCTCCAGTGTACTATATTTATACACTAGTCGGCAATGGGTAAGTCACGTGGTCGATAACACAGCGGTCGTCTTTGCTTTCCGCGAAATCTCCAGGTACCCATTTTGACTATTTTTTTAAAAATTTCTATAAGGATTCAAACACGTCACCACCGCCCTTAGAAGCAAGCAGGCTAGCCCGCCGCGCCACTACCATTCCCATTTAGAGGTACTAGGGTACTGTTGGCTCCACCCGCAGCCCAGTGGCTTTCCCGGTGCCAGTTTTATGTACACTCTTAGAGTCTTGGACATTGACAAACTTGACATTTCGGCACCGCCAAGCTTCTCTCTGCTCCCCCCTGCTATAGAAAATGGGGACATTTTACCAAGAAAGCAAACTGGATGTCGGGAAAAAAGAAGAGTAAAATAAATAGGGGTGGAGGGAAGGGCAGAGTTGAGCCCATGCAAAGAGTTGTCATGGAAACGAGGTTTAGTGACGTGTGCCTGTCCGAACTAACGAGCGCAAAATTCCAATCTTATCCCGTCTCAACCCATTTTTCTCCCCCTCTTTTCATCCACTCCAGCTTTTTATCAATAGCTTAGTTCTTTCTTCTGTTCGGCGTCCTCTTTATGTTTCGTTAACCGATATGTTTCAAAACGCACTTTGCCGGGCGTCATTATATATTTGCCGAGGAAACTTTTTCCTTCTGTGGCAGTTTTCAAACGTCTTAACATTAAAAAGGAGGTTAAAGAAGAGAAGATCGACCTCATTGCTCCGGGTTTTATCCCATTCGGTCAGTTTCGGCAGGGCGGCCTGTCGAAATTTTATTTATCAGATTTGCGGTACTACAATGGTATGACAGAACCACCAATGTGAAGCTTATAGTGAGAACTAAATACATTCTAGTGAACCAAAGGGTGAAGTAAACATCCATTTTATACATCATTTTGGATTCTCTAGAACAGTGGTTCTGAATCTTTTCTGGCCCGTACACCCCTTGATCGTATGTTCAGAATGTCATTCCCCCCTTTCGTACTTCCTCCCTATAAATCCCCGCTCCCATACACTGTATGCGTAACAATGGAAGCATACTAATAACATATACTAGAACAAGTTTAGGCATCTATATAAAACGTGATTTGCGGGTCTCCTTACAATATAAAACAAATTTCGGAAGGGCGAGAAGTACAGAACCTTAAAGTATGGAGGGAAAAACAATATTAAGTAATCGGTTCTTGTATTAACGCGATCATGAAATAATCTTAATTTCCCCCCCCCCTCCCCCCAATTGGAAACCCTAAAATTTCCCCCTGGGGGGAATTCCCCACCGGTTGAGAACCACTGCTCTAGAAGAAAGCAGCGGATGCGTTCACGGAACGGGTAGGACCTTTTTACTGACAACGGGCATACGCTCGGTAAGATGAGGGTTCAATACCTGGGCTCACCGCTTGCTACAGGAAGGAAAGACTGACCACTTATGCTCCATAAATTCCCGCCTACACAATATGAAATTCTTACCACGCTGCAGACCCATAATTAGTTTTTGTTTCAAGACTTGTTTTTAAGGAAAGCACAAGGTACAAAAAGAACAAGATTAGACGGGATGAGGAAATTATAATAGCCATTTAATACAATCCTTGAATATCAAGAAAACAGTAACAATGGAGGTATCGAAGAATAAGGTGACACCAAAATGTGAAATGGAAATAGAAGGGAACATTCTTAACCAAGTGGGTAATTTTAAATACATCAGGGCATTTATAACATCAGATGGAAGATGTACAACAGAGATTAAGAGCAGAATATGGCAAGCAAATGCTGCATTTCAGAAATTGAAGATTATCTTATGCAATAAGTCGCTGTCGTTATATGTAAGAAAGTGAGTACTGAAGTGTTATAAAGAACCTGATTTGCTGTATGGCTGTGAATCTTGGAATGTAAATGAACAAATTAGGAAGAACTTGGAAGCAGCAGATATTTGGTTCCTGGTTCCTGTTGCGAATTCCTTGGACTGCCAAAGTAACTAACAATGATTGCCTGAAAGAGGCTAATGAAACTAGAACATTATTTACTACAAAAAGAAGGAGACAAGCAGCTTTGTTTGGTCATGTGATGAGAAAAGAGGCATTGGAGAACATCGTGACAACTGGAAAGATCGAGGGAAAAAGAAGGAGAGACGGACCAAAAGAAATAATGCTGGATGGATTGGGACGGTGGCATGGAGGAATATCATCAGGCGAACTGATCTAGAAAACCAAAGACCGAGATTTATGGAGAGTCATGAACACCATTGTCAGCTGGCATGGCACTTGATGATGATGATTTAATACAAACGAAGGATTCAGAAAGCTAATGAACGCTGAATAATCATTAAAATAACACAGCCAGAAAATAACACAGCTATATCGATCACAATCCAATAGTGATAAAAGACAAGAAAGTAAGAAAATTCACTTGCGGATAAAAAACTATTTCAATGAAGTAAGAGAAACTCGGTAGGAATAAATGACAGAGCGTCTACGAAAAACAAGAAGATTCGATCAGAACTTATCACAGCATGGCCACTACCCATCATCAAAAACTATTTTATCGAGGCAACCAGGAAACTTCATTTTCTGGACTAGTTCCCCGAGTTTGGCTACGAGGAACGGTGACATGGAAGATTTTGGTGACGTGGGGTAATTTTTTTACCATCGGCCCTCCTGCATCAATACTCTCCCGAAATTGAATTGTGTCCCTTATGAGAACGAGAGAAATTCCGTGGAAAGTTCCGGGACATTCGTGATAAGTGGGTTCTCGCGGAGGGCCAGATTTGATTTTCCTCTTTCTATTTCCATCAACGATGTCGTTTTGTTGTCAGATGTATGCGACTGGGGACGGCTGCAGAATCGTCATTGGATCAAATGTATTACCTTTGAATATTGCTGCTGTCTGAACTACTTTATCCGATAAGCTTTAGGCCAAGTTGAACTTTGCACTGTTCTGTTGTGAACTGTGACTTGATTGTACTGTGGGGTGAAGTGGGGTGGAGAAGCGGTCACCGTGGCTAAGTGGTCACCGTGGCTGAGCGGTCACCGTGTCTGCCTCCTCGTGAGGTATAAGGTTCGAACCCTGCGTAGGGATTTTTATTATTTTTTTGTGTGTGTAGAACTAGTTCTGTTCATTTCAGTCGCGGTTCCAGTATCACAGTAACGGGTCGTCACCATCATGCTCCGCTCTTGTGCCAGTGAATATCACATAAAATGTTCATCCACTGCCACATGTTAGCCACGCCATTTTATCTCCGAAATGCAGTTCACGCAACAAAACAATCTCGGACAGATGTAAATACTTTCACTGTACATAATGCCGTCGCCAGAATGCCAACACAAAGTCCTCTACGAAACATGCAGTTCATCCTTGATGGAAGCGACAATCACTATCCCAACCAGATGTTAGCCTACAAGGTCTAAATTCCTAGATGTTGTTGTTCCGTTTCTAGATGTTTTCTAGCCAGCCATGCCATTTTTTTCTCCGAAATGTAGTTCACTCAACAAAACAACCTCCAACAGATGTAAACACCCATTTCACTGTACATAATGCCATTGCCAGAATGCCAACACAAAGGTCCTCTGCGAAAATACAATTCATCATAGATGGAAATGGCAGTCATTAGTAAACAGGGGGGGGGGGGGGAGGAAAAGCCGGTCACATCTGCAACACAAACAGCCGCCATGCATGCAGATATTTTTTTTTCCCTAGAACTATTGGTATATAATGATATCCCAAGTGCCCATGATTTCTTGGGCCGTGAGATTTGATCAATCTATCAGGTGCCGTCTCCACAATGAAGGTTGGCTGAAATAGATCTCTAACACTGTCTGTCTCTCCCTGAATGTACATTCTGTCAGACTGATGTTCGTCCATCTCTTGATGTTATCTTCCCACTTGTATCGGTGTCCTCCAGTATGGATTTTATAAGAGTGTTATGCCTTTTAAAGTGTCAGGTCTTGTTCAGATATGATGAGCTACCGTGTGACAGGAGTCGGTACTACATGCTTTATGTTAACTCCAAATGTTTGGCGGCGCTCACCATACCCGCCACCCTACACTGTTCCAACGGTTTCGGGTGGAAGAGGGCACGACCAGGCCCTAAGATTTGGTTGGCAACTGGTCTAGGACAGTTAGAGCATTGCTTTGCTGAATCGGGGGCTTCTGCAGCTTGTCTTGTCCCAGACGTATTGGTGTTACCTTTCCTCAGGAGTGAACTAGACAGGCAGAGAGAGGGATTATGCTGCATGGGCAACACATGATCTGTATATTTCAGTTCAGGCTGTGTGTTATGGAGAGTTATAACTCAATTCCTGGTCTTAACGTTATTATGCCTTTTTGAAGCACAGTGTAACAAAATATCGTCTGTTAGGAGGGCAAGGTGCTAATGTATGCCTTTAACGTGACCGAAATATTCCACTTTACTTTTTTTTTTTTTTTGGTCATCAATTCTGGTTTCATTCCCAATTTTTCTAGAAAATATTATTTAATTGTTGTTGTTTCCATGTAATACTACATATTTTTCCGTATATCTACATCTCCAGTGCTGCTATGCGACTTTCTAATCGCTTGTTCAATGTCCAAGCTTCTGCACCATATAGTAGTGTTGAATATACGTAACATTTGACAATTCTCATGTTTAATGCATTGTTAATCTTTCTAGATGGTAGTGTTGATTTCATGAAGTTGAAAACATTTTCTTTTTTATTTCTGTTTCACTTCTGCCATTATTTGTTATTACATGTCCAAGATAGGAGAAACTTGTTACTTGTTCTAGCTTCTCCCTATTTACCGTGACGTTCATTGATGGCTTGTCCTTTCCACTGCAAATTATCATAGTTGTCGTCTTTTGTATGTTAATATCTAAGCCACATTCTGCACTGTGCCTGTTTACTTGTTCCACTAGATTTTGTAACTCTTGCTCGCTTTCTACCAGTAACACGGAATCGTCAGCATACATAAGATTGTTGATGCTTACATTGATGTTAATTAAGTCCAGGCAGTTCGACTTGTTTAAAAACTCTTTCTGTGTATAAGTTGAAGAGGCTTAAAGACAACACGCATCCCTTCCGTACTCATCTTTTTTATCTCAATGGGCGACAAATAATTATTTCCGTATCTAATAGACGCCTCTTGTTCCTAGTACAAGTTACTAACAAGGCTGATGTCTTTTCCGTCTACTTCTATATCTTGAAGGCATGTAATTAATCGTTCATGTTGTACTCTATATCAAAAGCTTTCTGGTAGTCAATAAAGTATACATATTATTTTTCCGAACTACTCTCGCTCTCTGTATATATAGATAGATTAATCAACATCCTCGAACAGATTATGGGTATTATGGGATTATTTTGCAGAACCCAAATTGTTCTTCAGCTACTTACTCGTCTATTTTACTTTGAATTATTTCTTGTATAACCTTAAGGAGTATCTTAGTTATATGGCTCATTAAACTAAAAGTTCTGTAATCCTCTCAATCAACAGCTCTTGGCTTCTTGGGTAGTTTGATGAAAACGGATGTTTTCAAATCCTCGGGGACGTACCCAGTAGTATATATATCATTACATAATTCTATGATAGTATCAATGCCAAACCTGGATAAGGATTTTATAATTTCCGTTGTTATCTTGTCAGGACCTGCCGCCTTTCCTTGTCTCATCTCTTTAATAGCCTTCTCTCTACTTCGGCCTTTAGTATGTTTGGTCCATCTTGAGTATTATACAATGCAACTCACCCTGGATAGCTAGCATTTTAGGATAAGGACGATACAACAGGAGACATCGTATGCAAATAATGTACGTTAAAAATCATTTGCAGTTTGAAATCGCAAAGAGTAGGCCGTAAGGCCTAAATTAAAAACTAAACATTGTGAGGAAAAGTAAACATACCAACGGGTAGATAAAGCCCGTGACCTTGAGTGGAATCTGTCTAGAGCAGTGGTTCTCAACCTTTTTTGGCCCGTGCCCCCCTTCACTATATTTTCAGAACGCCATCCCCCCCCCCTTCCTATAAAAAATTTGGCCCGTGCCCCCTTCACCGTATTTTCAGAACGTCATTCCCCCCCCCCCCTTTCATATTTCCTATCTAAAAATCCCCCACCCGTACACAGTATACGTAAACATGGAAGGTAAATTTAATAGCATATACTAAAACAAGTCTAGACATCAACATAAAACATGATTTGTGGGTCTACTTACTTTATAAAATGAATTTTAGAAAGATGAGACGTACATAACTGTAAAGTATGAAGGGAAAAACAATATCAAGTAATCGGTTCTTGTATTAACGCGATCTTGAAATAGTCTTCATCCCCCCCCCCCTGGAAACCCAAAAATTCCCCCCTGGGGGGGGGGGGATTCCCCACCGGTTGAGAACCACTGGTATAGATGAAGCACACTTGACCCAACTACATGCCAAAGTAGTAACACAGAAGGAGGAGGAGGAGGCGGCGGAAGAGGAGGAGGAGGAAGAGGATGAGGAGGAGGAGGAGGAGGAGGAGGAGGAGAATGTGTGTGGCATATTGTTGTTGGAAGTTTTGAGTCTGATTCGAGTCGTTCCTTCTAGTTGGACTTGACGGATTGGTCACCGCTGATGATATTGTTGCCATGACAAAGGTAGCCCCTTTGCAAGATGGAAAACATACTGACCAATAAAAACCTGTTAACTACAAAGAGAAGATATTTGGAAGTGCTATATATAACATGTACTCTTATTCATTCATCATGTGCCATGCCGATACTTTTGGGCGGTCATGTTTCGCCATCTCGCGCGATCACCAGAGTCGTGGATTAGCTCTGTGTTCTTGTCTCGACCATACCACGTGGCCAAGCCATCCAGGTAGTTACTTCTCTGCCTTCCCATTATTCAATTCCCCTCCATGGGTGACTTGGCCATAGAGCATAATGGAGACAAGAACACGGACCTGATGCAAGATTTTGGTGATCGTGTGAGATGGATAACTATGACCAACCACTCTTATCGTCATGGCACGTGATGATTATAACGACTTAACCCCATTCCGATAAGCAAGCACGACGCATACTCAGATCATAATCGCGAGTTCTACAAGCGGTCAATGCAGGACGTGGGTGCTGACTCTCTACCATAATCGTTGGGAATTGTTCTTGCTTGCGTTCGCTGGCTGTGAACTCCAGCGCGTAGCCATGTATGTCGGATGAAGACATCCTGTTGTCCAACATCAGTGTGATGTCATACCGGACTGAGGTTTGCGTGAGTATCCGTTGTCCCATATCTGGGTTATTGGTGTGCAGACTGGTTGTTCCTCGCCGTGCAGGCAGATACTCTCCGATTTCGGAAGAATCAGCGATTCTACTACGTTAGCCAGGACCCCGAAGGGACCTGTTGCCCAGAACGCACGACTAGGACGTGTTAGTAGGTATTGGCCAGTTTAGAACCTGGCCCTGGTGCCTCGGAAACACTTCTGCGTCTCTGGGAACAGTTGTGATTCTCTTGCATCTGGGGGAGATTGTATTTCTCTGTAGGCTTCAGACTGTGGGACAGCTTCGTAATCCGATGTAGTGTGGGCCTTTAATGCTTCGCGCCTAGGCTTAGAGAGGTCGTGGTTTACATATTAGTCCGAGTCTTTGCATCCGAGGTTGGTAGTTTGGTTGGTTGGTTGGTTGGTTGGTTGGTTTTGTGTACGACTAGTTCGTTCGTTAGTTGCTTGTTTGGTTATTTCAACAGTTACAACAGTAGGAGCAACTATACCAACAACAGTAGTAACGACTGCAAGGTAATAGCAACAGCAGTAACAACCACAGCAATAACGACAGCAGTAACGACGACAAGTGTAATAGTAACAGCAGTAACTACCACAACTATAACATCAGCAGTAACTACCACAACTTTAACAACAGCCTTAACTACCACAACTTTAACAACAGCAGTAACTACCACAACTTTAACAACAGCCTTAACTACCACAACTTTAACAAAAGCAGTAACTACCACAACTTTAACAACCGCCTTAACTACCACAACCTTAACTACAGCAGTAACTACACAACTTTAACACCAGCAGTAACTACCACAACTTTAACAACAGCAGTAACTACCACATCTTTAACAACCGTGTTAACTACCACACTAGCGACCACAACTGTAGTAGTAACAGCACTAATGACCACAATTGTAATAGTTTTCCAGTAGTGAATTTGAATAACGAAGACACAAACAATAGATTGCACGATTTATTGCCTGGCATATTTCGCTGCATCTCGTCAGATACATACTGCAGAATTCACACAATGTAAAGTGAAATAACTAGATAAATCCTTAAAGCTGAAATATGCACATGTTCACACAGTAATGTCAATTGTTTACCACGGTAATTTTAAAATGACTAACATGTCTTTCTGTTTGCACAAAACTGGCTTGTGCAGATTAATCATTATTGCTTCTGCAAACTTTAATAAGCGAGTATTTTGTGTGTTAAACAACACCCGACAGGCCCTGTCCCCGCTTCATCAATTGTTAGGGATATGAGAGCTGGAAAGTGGCCATGTGATAGATAGAGACAGGACCTTAGTGGCAACATCAAGGACAATAACAGTGACAACATCAGTGACAACAACAGTGACAATTTCTGTGGCAACAATAATGGCAACATCAAGGACAACAACATTAACAACAACAGTTAAAAACAACTGTAACAAAAGCAAACACAAGCAAAAGTATAACCAACACCGCAGTAACGCCCACAACTGTAACAACACCTATGGTAATTGTACTAACAACAGTAGCAACCACAACAACAAATGTCATAACAACCATAATAACAACCGTAGCAATAACGGGAATATCATCAACAGTATCAACAGTGGTAGTAATAACAACACTGACAACAGCAGTAACAACTACTGTAACAAGTGTAACAATAATTATTATAATAAATGCACCAACGAAGCATTAACAATAACTGTAACAATTGACGCAGTAACAACTATGACAACATTAGTTGTAATATTAATAGTAACAATAACGTGAACCGTAACATTAACAACAACAGTAACAATAGCGACACCTGTAAACACAACACCTGTAACAATAGTTACAACAACAAAGACATCGATAAAACGTAACCACTGAAGAATCGAACCCGCGTACTCATTACACCTAACAATCCAGCCATAACCTAGTTGCCACGCTAATCACATCCCCAGAAACACTCATGCTCCGCGGGAGCCAACCCGAACACGGGCTGTCTGTTGGTTAAAGAGGACAATTAACCGAATGACGAGACTCCTGCAAAGATCTTGTCTTCCGTCCAGCTCACAAAGTCAGCAGAATTTGGGATCGTTATTTGGTAATTGTCTGCCCCTGTTCTAAGATTGTTCTAATCTGCTGAAGTCAATTTTCTTCCTCTTTTTTCTTTTTTTTTTAAATGCTATGTCCTATAATGATGGTACTGTGGTGGTCTGGATTTAGTGGACTTGCTTACCGAATAGTGGCCAGGGTTTAGTTCTCTGAAGTAGTTTTTTTTTTTTTTTTTTGGTTATGCCGATTAGTACGTTTCTGGGTTCCATGCAGGCTCGTAATATAGGTCCTGAGTAATTTTAAGAATGTACTAGAAGATTTATAGAAAATGAAATAGTGTCGAGGAATGAATCTGCTCAACTCAAATAATCTCATCATGTTGCTCTTGTACCTTGCGGTGTCGAGGTGAAGTATAAACAGCGGGAGAGTGCCCGCTTATAGGCTTCATGTATCGATATTCCCATGGACCATGTTATTCCCTGCGTCCATCGTTTACGTGGTCGGCCTCTTCCTCTGCTTCCTTCTGGTCATTACATCATTGCTTGTTGTGGTATACTGTTAGTTGGCAACCTACTTGCATTGCCAAACTATTTTACTTGCTGCCTTCTAATAACATCTAGTGCAGCTATAACCCCCACTTTAGTCCTGATTTCTTCATTTCTGATCTTATCTCTTCTTGATACATTGAGTATTCTTCTCAGGAATCTCATTTCTGTTGTTGTGATTTTTCTTTTCTCTTTTTCTGTCATTGTCCAGGTTTGGCATTGGTAACATAGAGTTGGTAGGAAGA
Source organism: Cepaea hortensis (assembly GCA_963921405.1). Lineage (NCBI taxonomy): Eukaryota > Metazoa > Mollusca > Gastropoda > Stylommatophora > Helicidae > Cepaea > Cepaea hortensis. The sequence continues at coordinate 106,515,748 of OY992885.1, forward strand.
ATGTGTTGTAAAGTGCTTTCTTAGTAGTTACTGATACATGTTTGTTCTTTAGTATTGGTGGCATTTGTCCAATGAGTTGATTTGCCTTATTGCATCTGTTTTCGATCTAGTCTTCTGATTTGCCGTTTGATAATATTATACTTCCTAGGTACTTGAAACTCTTTACTTGTTTCAAGGGATGTTTGTTTAGGTGAATCGTTGTTGCTTTTTCTTCTTTAGTTATTGTCATTACCTTTGTTTTACTTGTGCTAATTTTCATGTTATGTTCCGTACACATTTCTTTTAGACTATTCATTGGTCTTGTAATTCAGCTTCTGATTTTGCTATTAGTGCTTGGTCGTCCGCAAACAGGAGTTCTCTAATGGGTAGATTTGCAGATGATTCTTCTTCCGTGTTCTCGTCATGCAATGTTCTTGAGGTCTCTGTTTGGCTGGTTTCTTTACATATGTTGTCTATATATGTTATGAACAAGAGAGGGGACAGGACACAACCTTGTCGTACTCCAGATCTTATGGTGAAGCGTTCTGAGTGCCCTCCAGTTGCTCTCACAATGCAATCACTGTTGTTGTATAAACTTCTACATAGGTTTGTTAGATGTGTACTCACTCCATATTGTTTAAGGATTTCCTACAGCTTATTTGTATCTACTCTATCAAATTCCTTTTCTTGGTCGACAAAGGCTAAGTAGAGTGTTTCATTGAATTCGATTGATTTTTCTATAAGTTGTCTAAGAGCAAAAATTGTATCTGTGCATCCTTTGTTTTTTCTAAATACAAATTGTGTTTCGCTTAGCTGGGGTCCTATAATAGTTCGTAATCTTTTCTCACGGATTTTGTTAAATATTTTCCCAGTATGACTCAACAATTAAATGCCTTTGTATTGTGTGCAGTCTCTTTTGTTGCCTTTGTTTTTCGAAATTGGGATGATTATGGCGTTTCCCCAGTCTCGTGGTGTCTGTTGTTCTACCCAAACATGGTTGAATGGTCTGTATAGCCATGCAGCTCCTGCTTTTCTTGCTGCTTTAATTAGTTCATTTGGTATTTCATCTTTTCCTGATGATTTGTTAAATGGGGCTAATCTTACAGCTTCTATAATTTCTTCTTTCAGTATGTATGGTTCTCGTTCGGTGGCATCTGTGTCGGTTTCTTGAATTCATGTGACATTTGACGGGATGTTAAGAAGTTGTTTGAAGTACTGTTTCCATCTTATTAGGATTTGTTTTTGTTCACTTATTGGTTCTCCATTTTCGCTGTTAATTATTTCAATTGGTTCAAAGAATTATCCTCTGGTTCTCATTGCACTTATCTTTTTGAAGAAGTTTCTAGTTTCCTCCTTGAAGTTTTTATTTAAGGTTTCTCCATACTCCTCCCAGTCTTTTTGTTTTTCTCTCTTTACTATTCTATTCTTTCAAGGCTGCCATGCTCGACACACTGGAAAATAAATTTGGAACAAAGAAAGTGAGTGGCACCTTGCAGTCTTGACAGACCAAAGTATGTGAATTGGAATGTGGCCAATAGTCTATCACAATGCCTGGGCAGAGCTTCAGAGAAACATGTGGTGCCCAAACGACATGTTCCCTTTCTCGGCCTAAACTTGTGTATTCCAGAGGAATGGGTAACCAATTCGTCTGGCACAAGGTAGGCTGCAGACGCTGGTGGCACAGCATCAAACCTCAAAGACCTCGCCACCACGAGCAGATGGCGAGTGATGGCCAGACCTTGGAACCCAAGGGACCCGGCTTTGAGGCGTTCAGCCAGGTCCCACAGGTGAGGGCCTCGTACGCGTCCGGACCGTAAGGGCGCGTACTTCTGTCAATCACAAGTGTCCGGACCTGTGTAAAGCGTGTACTATCATCAGACTCCCCGGCTGACTTTAGCGGATCCCACAACCAGCGGGAGTAGGCCCGCCGAAGATACCGCAGGAGATATTGCACGTCTATTGCGAGCAAATCTCCCATCCTTCCACTGTGCGGATCTCGCGACCCGCGAGAATAGGCCCGCCGGGGATATTGTTCGTCTGCTGCGGACAAATCTCTACCGAGACTGAATAAGTAAAGAAACGATAAAAGTAGTGGTATTTCAACTACGCTTGCGCTCCCACCTATACTACACCCTTCATGTGTCTTCACAAAGTCGGACTAGAGTCAAGCTAAAAAAAAAGTAGGGCAGGACAAAAGATTAAGAACAGCCAGGTTGAACAACGAAGTTAAAGATATCATATTCAAAAAGAAGGTAGCGTTAAAATAGTGGATCACAACTCAATCTGAACAAGACTATGTTACTTATAGAATAGCACGACGTAATGCCAAATGAATAATTGAGCATCTAAAGATGAATCCTGGAGAATATACGGTGAACAGATGGCGACCCTTAGCAAAGACTACCCAAGAGCATTTTATAAACGTGTCAACACAATAAGAAACAGAGACGCATGTTACAACCCAACCACCGTCATAAACAGCAAAAGACATATAGCGATATTTAATCCACAACGAAGACTAGCAAGGTGGGCAGAATACTTTCAAGAACTACCTAACCCCACACATTACATAGAAAACCTCACTTTTGTGCCTAAAAGCCAGGGACAGCAAGAACCAAATGTCATACCTGCAGAAGTCAAAGCAGTTATACAGAAAAGTCCTAAAACAAATCACCAGGTCCAGATGGAATAACCACAGAAGCTATTCAGGCCTGTGGAGAATCAGGAGTTAAATGGCTAACAATACTTTTTAATGTAGCATGGGAAGAAAGAAAAGTCCCAGATGATTGGCAACAGTACCAATATGACAAAATAAAGGCAATATGAGAGAGTGCGAAACATACAGAGGTATAACACTCCTGAGCCATATAGGGAAAATGTATGCAAAACTATTGGAACAAAACGCTAGACCAATAGTTGAACAACAGTTAAGCAAAGTACAATTCGGTTTTCGGAAAGGTAAAAGTTGCACTAATGCATTATTTACACTTAGACAAATATGTGAAAAACCTATCGAATATAGTGACCAGCAGAATATTGTGTTTGTAGATCAGGAAAAGGCTTTCGATAGAGTAAATGGAGACAAATTATGGACCATCCTTGAAGACAATGGGATACAAGGGCAACTGCTAGAAAACATCATAGCCATGTACCACTCGAGCCGAAGTGCACAAGAAGGTATATCAGATATATTCACAGTCAATACAGGAGTAAGACAGTGATGTGTGCTCTCTCCCCTGCTATTTAATATCTACATGGACAGACTATCAAAAGAAGCAAGTCTTGACAGAACATCTCATCTCATCATCTCATCATGTTCCTCTTGTACCTTGCGGTGTCGAGGTGAAGTATAAACTTTGTGAGAGTGCCCGGTTATGGGCTTCATGTATCGATATTCCCATGGATTCTGCTATTCCCTCCGTCCAACGTTTGCGTGGTCGGCCTCTTCCTCTCCTCCCCTCTGGTCGGTACATCATTGCTTGTTAGGTATGCAGTTGGATGGTAACCTACTTGCATGGCCAAACCATTTGACTTGCTGCTTTCTTGACAGAACAGATTCAGAACATTTAGAACTCTTTACTCCAGATGAAACAAGTGATCCACAGGAAACAAATGAACTTCTATTTGTTATTTGCAGACGACGAGGGCAGACTGCAAAATCATATTATTAATCTGAGTTCAACATGCAGGAGATACAATATGAGTATAAATACAGCCAAAACCGAAGTAATGCAAGTTAGCAGATCGCCGGGCCCACTAAGTATACAGATAAATAGCACAACTCTGAAACAAGTTAAAGAATTCAAATATATTGGAAGTATGATCACAGAAGATGGCAGACTGGACAGAGAAATCGAAATCAGATGTCAAAAAGCTAGTGCACTTACATATTAACTATCACCCTTACTGAAATATCCAAATATACCCATGTCCGCAAAACGACAGATAATAAACAGCATATTCATACCAACCCTATGCTATCAATCTCAAACCTGGACTTTATCCAAATTACACCTTCGCAAAATCAACACCTGCGAAATAAGATGCCTGAGGAGAGCTGCCAACTTAACAATCCGAGACCGAATAAGAAATGCTATTATCAGACATACTGTGGGATCAACACCTTGTGCCACATTTATTGAAAGACAGAAGATCAAGTGGTTTGGCCATGTCGTTAGAATGCAACACCAGCAACTACCGTCACTGGCCTTACATCAAAGATCATCTGCAACGAGACCACGAGGACGTCCAAGAAGAAAATGGATTGACGACATCAAAGACATTTCATAACCACACGGAATGACACTATCCAGTGCCGCCCACCGGGCGCTGGAACGCAAATTATTCCTCCCCACGACGCTTGACGACAGAAGTAGATGATGATGATGATGATGATGATGATGATGATGATGATGATGATGATGATGATGATGATGATGATGATGATGATGATGATGATGATGATGATGATGATGATGATGATGATGATGATGATGATGATGATGATGATGATGATGATGATGATGATGATGATGATGATGATGATGATGATGACTATTCTATTCGCATGTCTCCTCGCTATTCTATATTCTATGTAATCGCACTCCTGTTTGCTCTTCGACCACTTTTTATATTTTTCCTTTTTGTCTTTTACAGCTTTCTTTACTTCTGCGTTCCACCAACTTTTTTATTTTCTTTATCTGTGTTTTTCGTTTTTTCGTTTTCCACATGTTATTTTTTGCAGTATTTAAAATGCTTTATTTGATCATCTCCCATTCTTCTTCCACTGTCTTTCTTTGTAAAGGTAATTTTACAAAGATTTCAGTTAGTTCTTTCTCATAATGTTCCCTCACTGCCTCGTCTTTGAGGTTTTTTAAGTTTACTTATTCGCATGGCATGTATTTTCCTGGTCTTTACATTCTTTTACTGATAGTTCTTATTGTGGCACCGACTGCTTTTGGTCTGTTTATACTTAAGTTGGGCACTGCCCTTGCATCTAATATTTTTCTTTCTGTTATTTCTTGTTAATATAAAATCAATTTGGCTTTTAATGTCTAGATCTACTGAGCACATATCCGGGTTTCTAGACATAATTTTCCAACCGCTAGTTGGTGACCTCCCATAATATTTGAAAGACACCAACCACGCGATAGCGACGTTGGAATCTATTACATTCACGTCTGATAACCAGTATCACATCTTCACCCTTGATGTGGCCTCACTGTACACTTCCATCCCACATAATGATGGTCTCTCAGCTTTAAAGTTCTTCCTGGACAGGCGCCCCAACCCTACTATTGTCACGGATGCTATTCTGCGCTTGGCTGAACTGGTCCTTACTCTCAACTCATTTGAGTTTAACGGCCAGTACTTCAATCAGATCGGCGGGGTTGCAATGGGTACTAAAATGGGCCCTAGCTATGCATGCCTTTTTATGGGCCACCATGAGTACCAGATATGGCAACTCTACAACGGTAGAGTCCCTGACCTATACAGGCGAAACATCGATGATGGTGTTGGTGTCACCTGTATGCCACTGGCGGATCTCGAAACATTCATAGACTTCTTCTCCAACTTTCATCCTTCTATCAAACTCACTTCCCATATTTCCTCAACGTCTGTCAACTTCTTAGACCTTACTGTTTCCATTGGGACCCATGGTCTCACCACGAAGGTCTACTACTGACTCGCGCCTTTCTACTCTACACCTCCTCTCACCCTCCGTCCTGTAAAGACGCAATTCCTTATTCTCAACTTCTGTGCCTTCGACGACTATGCCAAGATGGTGAGGATTTTCGCTACAGGGCTCAGGAAATGTTGGACTTCTTCAGGCTTCGTGGCTATCCTGATCATGGCCTATCATCAGCCTTCCGCCGGGCTCTACCCATTGGCCGCGAAGAGGCTCTCACCTCTGCACCCAAACCAAAAAACCTTCGACCGGTACTTTCTCTTACCTACCATCCGCACAATATTTCAGTCAAAAACATCCTGTTTCGACATCTATCTATCCTTCAAGCTGACTCTACTACCAGCGCGATATTTTCAGAGAAACCACTAGTGGCCTACAGACGTGACTGCAACCTCAGAGATGTACTCGTCCATAATAGAGTACAGGGATCTCCACCTCCACCATCACAATTAGGAACTAAGGCTTGCCTGAGATCTCGTTGCAAGACCTGCCCATATGTGATCCACACCCCAGTTGCGATTCCCTAAAGGCAATTTACGCATCACAGAAGAATTTTCCTGCACCAGTCGCAACATCATTTACGCCATAATATGCAAACGGTGTGATATGAAGTATATTGGGGAGACGGGCCTCATGCTAGCCAACAGATTCCGCCAACATCTGATGGACATCAACACCAACGCCCCCAACCTGTCTCCACCCACTTCAACAGCGCCAACCATCAAGGTGCTTCCGATGTCCAGGTCACTGTCATCCAGTCCTGCTCCTCTGGTCCGCAACATCGTAAGAATACAGAAAACCGGCTCATATTCACTATGGGGTGCCTAACACCACACGGCCTCAACACACAACATAGTTTCATCTAATCGTAGTCATTTTCCCTCCCCACTCTGTTGCTTCCACACCCTCTTAGATATCACCCTCTTCCGGTCTCCAACCAGTCCTTTTCTCCACTAATATTATCCTCTACCCTGTCTCCCTCGGCCCGATTCCGAGTGACCGAACCATTAGTTACCTGGGCATTTCACATTACCACTCTCGACACTCCTGTCGAACGCAAGTCAGCGCGCACCAGTAATGTAATCACTACTCCCCCGGGACCAATAATCCCCCCACTAGTTAGCAACTACACTGTATATGCGATCGGGAATGCGTGCACATAGATAGCAGTTCAGATGTGGGTGTATATGTACACAGAGATATATGTCTTTCTCGCTCTCTCTCTCTCTCCCTCTCTCAATAATCTTACACCAACCCTCTCTCTCTCTGCCCATCTCTCTATCTCTCTGTCTCTCTGTCTCTTTTCCTCTCTCGCTCTCTCAACAACCTTGCCTCTCTGTGCCTACCTATGTCATGTGTGCCGTGTCGTAGGCTCTTTTCCAATCTCTCTCTCTCTCTCTCTCTCTCTCTCTCTCTCTCTCTCTCTCTCTCTCTCTCTCTTCCATCATGGTTCTCGGTGTCTACCCATCCCAACTATATTGCAGGTGGTCTGATGTTACACAGCCCCAATAACACAACCACTGGGGGGTTGATCTTCATATACGTTATAAAAATCAACCTTACTGGCTCTATTTCATAGGGTACAGCATGAGTGAAGCTTCGTATATGTAGACTGATCGACCCCGCATACAACAGGTGGCGAGTCGTAGGCACTTCTCCGATCTCTCTCTCTCTCTCTCTCTCTCTCTCTCTCTCTCTTCCAATCTCTCTCTCTCTCTTCCAATCTCTCTCTCTCCCTCTCTCTCTATCTATCTCTCTCTTCCATCGTGCTTCTCTGTGTCTACCTATTCCAACTATATTGCTGGTGGTCTGATGTTACACAGCTCTAATAACACAACCACTGGGGGGTTTATCCTCATATACGTTGTATAAAAATCAACCTTACTGGCTCTATTTCATAGGGTACAGTATGAGTGAAGCCTCGTATGTGTAGACCGATCGACCCTACATACATCAGGTGGCGTGTCGTAGGCACTTCTCCAATCTCTCTCTCTCTTTTCCTATTTCTCTCTCTCTCTCTCTCTCTCTCTCTCTCTCTCTCTCTCTCTCTTCCATCTCGCTTCTCTGTGCCTACATATTCCAACTATATTGCCGGTGGTCTGACTTCAACACAACCACTGGGTGATTTGATCCTCAAATACGTTGTATAACAATCAACCTTACTGCCTCTATTTCATAGGGGACAGTATTAGTGAAGCCTCGTATTTCATCAGGGGCGTGTCGTAGGCACTTTCCCAATATATATATATATATATATATATATATATATATATATATATATATATATATATATATATATATATATTCCATCCTGCCTCTCTGTGCCTACACATTCCAACTATATTGCCGGTGGTCTGATTTTAACACAACCACTGGATGATTTGATCCTCAAATACGTTGTATAACAATCAACCTTACTGCCTCTATTTCATAGGGAACAGTATGAGTGAAGCCTCGTATTTGTAGACCGACCGACCCCGCATACATCAGGGGCGGGTCGCAGGCACTTTTCCAATCTCTCTCTCTCTCTCTCTCTCTCTCTCTCTCTCTCTCTCTCTCATCAGGCTTCTCTGTGCCTACATATTCCAACTATATTGCCGGTGGTCTGATTTTAACACAACCACTGGGTGATTTGATCCTCAAATACGTTGTATAACAATCAACCTTACTGCCTCTATTTCATAGAGAACAGTAGGAGTGAAGCCTCGTATTTGTAGACCTACCCACTCCGCATTCCTCATGCGGTATGTCGCAGGAAGTTTTCCACCCTCTCTCTCTCTCTCTCTCTCTCTCTCTCTTTCTCTCCTTACATCTTGCTTCTCTGTGCCTACCTACTTCACGTGAATTACCAGTGGTTGGATCTTGCACAGCCCTAACAACTCGAGCACTGGGCGAGTGGCTCCTGTAGTGTGCTGTGTAACAATCAACCATACTGACTATTTCATAGGGTACAGTATTAGTGGAACGTCGTACGTGTAGACCGACGCGCTCCGCATGCCTATATATATATATCACATGCACTTTTCCTCTCTCTCTCTCGCTCTCTCTCTCCCTCTCTCTCCCTATCTCTCTCGCTCTCTCTCGCTCTCTCCCTCCCTCTCTCTCTCTCGCTCTCCCCCTCTCTCTCTCTCGCTCTCCCCCTCTCTCGCTTTCTCTCTCGCTCTCCCCCTCTCTCGCTCTCTCTCGCTCTCTCTCCCCCTCTCTCTCTCCCTCTGTCTCCCTCTCTCACTCTCTCTCTCTTTTGCTCTCTCTCGCTCTCTCTCCCCCTCTCTCGCTCTCTCTCTCACTATCTCTCTCCCTCTCTCTCTCCCTCTCTCTCCCTCTCTCTCTCTCGCTCTCTCTCCCTCTCTCTCTCTCCCTCTCTCTCCCTCTCTCTCTCTCGCTCCCCCTCTACCTCTCTCTCTCCCTCTCTCTCCCTCTCTCTCTTCCTCTCTCTCTCCCTCTCTCTCGCTCTCTCCCTCTCTCTCGCTCTCTCCCTCTATCTCGCTCTCTCCCTCTCTCCCTCTCTCTCTCTCGCTCTCCCCCCCCTCTCTCTCTCGCTCTCCCCCTCTCTCGCTCTCTCTCGCTCTCCCCCTCTCTCTCTCTCGCTCTCTCTCTCTCGCTCTCCCTCTCTCGTTCTCCCCCTCTCTTGCACTCTCTCCCTCTCTCTCTCTCGCTCTCTCTCTCGCTCTCCCCCTCTCTCGCTCTCTCTCTCTCTCCCTCTCCCTCTCTCTCTCTCTCTCTCTCCCCTTACATCTTGCTTCTCTGTGCATACCTACTTCACGGGCATTGCCAGTGGTTGTATCTTACACAGCCCCGACCACCCCAGCACTGGGCGAGTGGCTCCTGAAGTGTGTTGTATGACAATCAACCATACTGACTATTTCGTAGGGTACAGTATGAGTAAAACGTCGTACGTGTACACCGATGCGCTCCGCATGCCTCATGTGGTATTTCACAGGCACTTTTCCTCTCTCTCTCTCTCTCTCTGTCTCTCTCTGTCCCTCTCTGTCTCTCTCTCGCTCTCCTCTCTCTCTCGCTATCCTCTCTCTCTCTCTCTCTCTCTCTCTCTCTCTCTCTTCTCTTGCATATACTTTGCACATGTCCACATACACTAGCATTTTGTCTGTCGAGGTGTGTCTATGTATGTACGCGTGTTCACGCATATCAGTCCACCCAGAACTTAAGACTCGCCCCTATAATAACACAATGGGGTTTTGGTTAGTACCACCTTCAATTTTACACGTCTCCTACCCCGCCCCCTTCTTTCTATGGGCTCACTGAACCGTAACACCCAGCACCGGGTATAACCACACACCCGAGATTTTCTTGGTTACTTACAGATCCGAACGGTGAGGTGAGTATGAAGATTTTTCTCTATTAACATTTTTTCAATTAAACATTTTCTTCAACTAACATTCTTTTCAATTAACATTTCTTTCTATTCTCATTTTCTCTTCATTGCTTCCATTTTTCCATGCTTTTGTTCTTCTCGTCCTGTCGTCACCTACTGATGTAGTCACAGGAGTTCTCCTTGACTGTATGTTGTGTTTGTGAATGTGTTTGTTTGTTGATGAAGGCTAATCGCCCAACGTTCTGTATGTGTCTTAACTCTGTTATGTAAAGCTGCACTACTTTGTGTCATTTTATATTGTTTACATTTATACCAGGTGTATGTTTATGAATTTTTGTGTTTATAGAATGTGTTTGTTATATAGAGGTCGGTTGGCTGCATAGCTCTATCAGTCTACTTCCGTTATCATTCCTTTCATTTTGCTGATCTCCAAATCCTCCCAGATGTTTTTCTATGTCCACTCTGTTGTGTCATAGTCTTGCATTGAAGTCTCCCATAACTATGATGTTGTCCTGCTTATCTATTTTATTTAGTACGTCATTGATGTCTTCGTAGAATTCCTCGCATTCTTGCTCATTATTGTTTATATTACATGGTGCGTATATTTGTACATATGTTGTAATTTTTTGTTCTTTTATTCTCACTGCTATGATTCTTTCTGATATATATTTGTTTTCTGGTATTCTTCTTGCTAGCCGTGGATCAATGACTATTCCCACACCGTGTCTTGCCCTTTCTTGCTGTTCCACTCCAGAGTAGACAAATGTGTAACTATGGTGGATCTCCTTTCATCCTTCCCCCTTTATTCTGGTATCCGTTATTCCAATCAAACAAGACGAAGAGTGTAGCAAACACAGCAGTGACGATCTCAAGTGTCACAAAAAAGTGTAACAAACACAGTAGTAACGATCTCAAGTGTCACAAACAAGTGTAACAAACACAGTAGTAACGACCTCAAGTGTCACAAACAAGTGTAACAAACACAGTAGTAACGATCGCAAGTGTCACAAACAAGTGTACCAAACACAGTAGTAACGACCACAGCCGTAATAACACGTAGAACGATTGTAATAACAACAGTCATGACTACAAGTGTAACAGCTACTGCAGTCACGACCGCAAGTGTAACAAACAAGTGTAACAAACACATCAGTCACGAACACAAGTGTAACAACCACAGCCATAAACGTAATAACATATTTGGCGATTTTAATAATAACAACAGTTACACATACACACACATACACGTAAGAACAACTATTGCAACAACAATAGCAATAACAACATTAAAACATGTTTATAGCATTGGTAATAATCCAGTGACAACAACAGAAGTAAAGACCATACAATTGTAATTATAACAGGAGTTGCAACAGCAGTTGTATCAACAATGTAGTAGCCACAACTGCAATAATAACAACATTAACAACAACAACAGTAAAAGCACCAGTAACAACAACAATAACAACTGTAAGAACAATTATTGCATTATATGCACCAATAAAGCAGTAAAATTAATTGTAACAATAGTGGCAGAAGCAAAAATAACTTTAGTTGTAACCCAAACATCCAACCTCCTAACATACAGCTGACCCCAGTTATACCCTTACCCCGGACTACCAACCTTCGACATACAGCTGACCCACTTTACTCTCACCCCGGACTTCCAACCTCTCAACATAAGTTGACCCCATTTATACACTTAGCCAAGACTTCCGACCTCCCAACATACAGCTGACCCCAGTTATACTCTTACCTCAGACTTCCATCTTCCCAACATACAGCTGACCCCAGTTATACTCTTACCTCAGACTTTCAACCTCCCAATATACCGCTGACCCCAGTTATACCCTTACTCCGCACTTCCATCATCCCAACATACAGCTGACCCCAGTTATACTCTTACTCCGGGCTTTCAACCTCCCAACATACAGCTGACCCCAGTTATACCCTTACTCCGCACTTCCATCATCCCAACATACAGCTGACCCCAGTTATACTCTTACCTCAGACTTCCATCCTCCCAACATACAGCTGAACCTAGTTACACCCTTACCCCGGACTTCCGACCTCCCAACATACAGATGACCCCAAAAATAAATTTACCCCGGATGCCCAACCTTCTAACATACCAATGACCCCAGTTATACCCTTACCCTGGACTTCCAACTTGCAACTGTCTCCAGTTATACCTTTACCCCGGACTTACAACAGCCCAACATACCGCTGACCCCAGTTATACCCCCCCCCCGGGACTTCCAACCCCCCCCCCACCCCCACCCCACCCCTCCAATATGCAGCGGACTATTGGACGGACAAGTCACGACTGCCGGACTAATGACACACTCAGAAAGTCGTGTCCTCGACGGGAGCCAATCAGAGTTGTCCTTTCTGTTTGTTAATGAGCAAAATTAATTGAATGATGCTTTACTCCTGAAAATCACTCTACATTCCTCGACTTCGTGAAGACAGCATGATTTCACCTTGCTAGTCAGTAATTTTCTTCACCAATGGTGAAAATTATATTTAATTATTGCCCAATTTTTCAATGGTGGCGTTTATTTTGTTCTGAATATATTTTTCTTTGCTGTCACAAGTGTATGTAATATGATTCAAGTTAATCCTTTGGACGAGGAGGCAAATTTTTTCTTGATCTCCTAGTTCTTATCTTGACCGTTTTTTTCTTCTTCTTCTTCTTCTTCTTCTTCTTCTTCTTCTTCTTCTTCTTCTTCTTCTTCTTCTTCTTCTTCTTCTTCTTCTTCTTCTTCTTCTTCTTCTTCTTCTTCTTCTTCTTATCCTCCTCTTCTTCTTCTTCTTCTTCTTCTTCTTCTTCTTCTTCTTCTTCTTCTTCTTCTTCTTCTTCTTCTTCTTCTTCTTCTTCTTCTTCTTCTTATTCTTCTTCTTCTTCTTCTTCTTCTTCTTCTTCTTCTTCTTCTTCTTCTTTCTCTTCCATCACTAATGGTGAAAATACACTAGCCAGCCAAACTGAATAATCAATAATCTTTGAATTAGGCGTAGACACAAAGGCAACTGCTCACAAACATCAGAATGAGGAAGTCATTTTGTTGGTGGCATCATAAGAAAGAGAAATTAAAGAGGTTACAGACTTGTAGAATGGGCAAAAGAACAAGAATTGGTTGTAGGAAACACCTGGTTTAAACAACATCCTAGAAGATTATGGACATGGAGGAGTCCAGACAGCAGGATTAAAAACCAGATAGATTACATCCTGATAAGCAAAAGGTTTCGAAATGCATTAACAGTTGTAAAAACAGTTCCAAATGCAGACTGTTACAGTGATCACAGATTAATTACTGGCACATTGAGGGTAAAGTTAAAGAAAGTCAAGTATACAGCAGGAAACCCTAAATATGACTTGTGCAAATTGAAAACTGACAAAGAAATACAAGATAATTTTAACATAGAAGTAAAGAACAAATTTGATTTATTGTCTGATCTAGAGATCCTATTTCAAGATGTAGATGATCAATGGGAAATGCTGAAGAATTCAATCAGTTGTGCAGCAGAAAAAACTATTCCAAAAGTAAAGAAAGTTGGCCGTAAGACATGGATGACTGAAGAAATTTTACAACTAATGGAAACAAGAAGACAGAACAAAAATAATCCTGCCAAATATGAAGAAATTCACAGAAAAGTCAGAACCTTATGTAAGGAGGCTAAAGAACCATGGCTTGAGAAAAATTGCAGAGAAATTGAAAAACAACACAACAGTAAAAATGCAAAACTAATGCACAAAAGAATTCAGGAGATTACTAATCAAAGAACACGTACATCAGCAGGCTGCCTAAAGACAAAAGATGGAAGAGTCATAATAGAAAAAGATCAGATTTTACATGTATGGTCAGATTACGTGAAAAACCTTTATGACGATAGCAGAGACGAACAATATATTGTTCAAAATAACAATGAAGGGCCAGCAATTTTGAAGATGGAGGTTCAGAATGCTCTTAATCATATGAAATCTGGCAAAACCCCCGGTCCAGACAGCGTCACAACAGAAATGATTAATGCTTTAGAAGAATATGGAATAGATAAAGTTACCAGTCTGCTTAATACAATATATGATACTGGAAACATACCTCATGAGTTATGTAATTCTGTATTTATTGCAATCCCAAAGAAATCAGGAGCCTTGGAATGTGATCAACATCGAACAATTAGTATAATGAGTCACATCACGAAGATTTTGCTAAGAATTATCATGCAAAGAGTTAGGAGGAAAATACAACCTGAAATAGGAGAAGAACAATGTGGGTTTGTAGTAGGCAAGGGTACAGTAAATGCTGTGTATATACTGAGAACCGTAATCGAACGTTCTATAGAAGTAAACAAAGATCTACACCTTTGCTTCATTGACTACACAAAGGCTTTTGATAAAGTGAGACATGTCAACATGATAAGGATGCTTGAAGATCTACAAATTGATGGGAAAGACCTTAGACTTGTAAAAAACATATATTGGAAACAACAAGCTGCCATAAGAGTTGATAATGAAGTAAGCCAATATCAGCCTATTAAGAGAGGTGTGAGACAGGGATGTGTAATGTCTCCAGATCTGTTTTCCCTGTACAGTGAAAATATTTTCAGAAATATTGAAGATATGGAAGGAATCAACATTGGGGGACGATGCATCAATAACATTAGATATGCAGATGACACAGTCTTGATTGCAGACAATGAACAGGACCTGCAACATTTAGTAGATGCGGTTGTTACACACAGTGAACAACTAGGGTTAGAATTAAATTGTAAAAAGACACAGATTATGGTCGTCACTAAGAAGAACGAAATACCACAGTGTAATATACAAGTAAATGGGAATATTCTTCAACAAGTGAATAGGTACAATTACCTCGGAACAGTAATAACATCTGATGGGAGATGCCTTGAAGAGATTAGAACAAGAATCGCCATGGCAAAAGTAGCCTTTAGCAAGATGAAAAACATACTGACCAATAAAAAGATGTCAATTGAAACGAGAAAAAGAGTGTTGAGATGCTACATAGAACCTGTACTTTTATATGGATGTGAAGCTTGGACAATGAGCAGCCAGGCTGAAAAACATCTGATGGCTGTAGAAATGTGGTTTCTGAGGAAAATGCAAAGAATACCATGGACAGCCAGAAAGACCAATGAACAAGTCCTTCAAGAAACAAATGAAGATCGTAAACTGATCAGAGACATTAGACGTAGACAGTCACAATTTTTTGGGCATGTTATGAGAAGAAATGATTTGGAGAACTTGGTGACAACTGGTAAGATCGAGGGGAACAGACCAAGGGGAAGACCTAGAAACAAGTATCTGGATGGCTTGGCCTTGTGGCATGGTCGAGACAAAAACACGGAACTGATCCACGACTCTGTTGATCGAGTGAGATGGCAGAACATGACCGCCCACGCTTACCGGCATGGCACATGATGGATGGATGGATCATAAGAAAACAAACCCTAAAACCTAGCATGACAACTGGACAGATTTGTGGAAAGAAAGATAGAGGAAGGCAAGAAGAGAAGTCAGTCAGTCAGTCAGCCAGCCAGTCAGGCAGCCAGCCAGCCAGCCAGCCAGCCAGCCAGCCAGCCAGTCAGTCAGCCAGTCAGTCAGTCAGTCCAGTCTGTCAGTCAGTCAGTCAGTCAGTCTGTCAGTCAGTTATTCAGTCAGTTAGTTAGTTAGTTAGTTAGTTAGTTAGTTAGTTAGTTAGTTAGTTAGTTAGTTAGTTAGTTAGTTAGTTAGTTAGTTAGTTAGTTAGTTAGTTAGTTAGTTAACGACACCTGTTCTGTGCTGGTTTATCAATCTTCTTTGGCTTCCTGCGTAGTGTTCTTGTTTGGCCACACCTCTTTTAATTTGCTGTTCTCGCAGTTCTAGGCAGGAAGAGAACATTCTTGACAGTCTTATGTCATGGCACACGAAGTGAAACATGAATTTGAAGATAGCAAGAGGCATGATAGCACACGCCAGTCGGCAAGCCACTTGTTAGAAAAGAAGGGAAACGTCAAGGGGAAGCGTGAAAGAGGAAGACGGCGTTGAATGTGGTTGAACGACATCACGGAATGAATTGTAAATTGCCTGTGTGAATGTACCGTGAAGACGCAGAATTATGTCGATGACTTATTACAGTTGATTTTCAATACGGAGACGACACTTCATGATGATTTTGATAATGATGTTGATGATGATGTAACTATATAACTTAACCATTCACATTAAACACATCCACGATTTACCTGTAAAAGAATTACCCCAACGTTAAAATCGACCCCTCTAACTTGAATGAATTGTGTCTTGGGGAAATAAAACCTTATAGAAATACATGCAGTAATCTGACAGACTTACAAAGGAGGTGCTTAATTACGATGTTGCACACTCCCCTCGGAAGATAAACCATAAAGAAGAATTTCAAAATTAACAAAGTAATTATATTTCTATGTAGACAAACCATGAAGAAGAATTTCAAAACCAACAATAGAATTCTACTTCTTAGTTGACCCATTTTCTCCTTATCCCCTCGTCTTCTCACACTTTCTCTCCGGCTTAACCAATCTCAGACAATCCCTACCCCTAACCCGAAAATAATACTTTAGCGTCTGTTTCCGGTCTCTCCTAAACAACCGGCTCTTGTATCTGTATACAGCCTCGCCAGTAGCTGGTCTAAATAAGGTCCTATCGTGTCGCCAAGTCTGAAACGTGACAAAATGAAACCTATACTCCATTTTTCTTGTTTCCCCATCCCTCTATCCCACCCCTCGGAAAGAACAAATCCGACACATTTGGAGTGGGTTCGTTTCTATGGCTCTCTGATTCTTCATTAGCAGCTCCGGAAATATCTCGACTTTACGCGACTACGTCTGGTCGTGAGGTCTTGATGGTAACTAATGGTGGCTTTTAAACTCGTAAAATACGGGAATTTGCCACAAATAAAGCTAGCTTCATGGAGTCGTACCGTGTAGTGGTTATTTCAATGGCTTTTATGATGATTTGTCCTCGGCTTGAAGACAGAATAATGAGGGTCTTTTTCATGTAACTACTACCGCCCTGATATAGTTAGGTGTGAACACGGTGATTTTAATGGCACGCGGACACCAGAATAAGTGTCTTAGTCTTCTATTATAATCACACACGGAGAATCTTTACACGGTGCACAAACTCCAAGTGTGTATATCAGAATTACACATGATATTATATATATATATATATATATATATATATATATATATATATATATATATATATATATATATATATATATATATATATATATATATATATATATATATTTCCCCGCGTTTCCATCCTGTTTCAGGATATTGCGGTCAACACCAGCATCTTTCAGCTGTATGTTGATTCCTAATATGTGTGTGTGTGTGTGTGTATGTATGTATGTGTGTGTGTTTGTGTGTGTGTGTGTGTGTACATCTTAGGAGGATGGATGATGGTAGAATACCAAAGGACATCTTTTTGGTGAATTACAGATGGGTAAGAGATCTCAGGGTCGGCCTCTACTGCGATACAAAGATGTGTGTAAGCGGGACATGATTGATACAGGCATTGATAATGCACATTGGGAGCAAGTCGCCGCTGAACGTGTTGCATGGAGGGCAACTATCAGAAATGGAATAAAGTCAAAGGAGAAAATTATTGCAGATAAGTCACACACCGAGCGTGTGAGACGTAAGATGGTGCATGATGGTGGAAATGACCACGTGTTCACATGCACCCACTGTGAACGGACATTTACACCCCAGCATTTATTGGTTGTTTGTGATTGACTAGGTAATTCTTCCTTCAGTAGTTCACCATTTGTTTTCTGAACGCCTCATTCCATGGAAATCAACGCAAAGTCTCTAAGGCTCTTCAACGCTTATTCTGAGTTTTTGTCTGTTGACTGGTTTTGAATTCAAGCGTAGTCCATACACGTGCTACAACTTCTAGTGCACTGCACTGATTTTTGCTTGTTGATTAGCTTTCCCTATCACCAGTGTCCCTCGCCATCAGGCCATCACACTTCGACTTCCGAGGTACTTGTAATGTACGCCCCCAAGTCAAGGACGAGAAGTCAACATTTTAGTTCAGCTGACCGTGTGAAGGTTGAACTCGCTACCTCGGCATCAGCACACCGGATGTTTAAAACCAAGATCTGGTTCCAAATGTTGCTGTATGTAGCCAGGGCGCAGTGTTGGGGTGAGCGCCCAACATTGCTTAAATACCCCAATGGCTCGTGAATACATAACCTATGCAGCAAAAGTCCAACTTCACGTGGCGGAACTGTTTCCACTAACAGGAGAAGGGGCGACGGCGAGTATCTGGCACCGGAAAATAACCAGTGTGCTCTAGATGTGTATACACATACATGCATGTGCAGACACGTGTGTGCGTGTGTACACATCTAAACTCGAGTGAGACCACAGTCTGCTCTAGCAAAGGAAAGGTGCTGAAGACGGAGGCAACCAGCCAGGCGGCGCACCACAGAAATCAGGATGCCACGCAATTACGCAAACTGGAATATGTCGACTACTGCTAAAAGTTATGGTGCTCGCCCTGCTTTGGACCCCCAGGCAGGTGCAGTGCCGGGCCCTATGTCTTGAAAGGGTCCAACCCCAACTACTGATGGTCCTTCTCAGATGTCCTGTGGAGCCAGGGGACATGAGAATAGAACAGCTGGCCATACTAAACAAAGACTTAAAATAATGCACTGAAATGCGGAGGGAGTCAGCAACAAAAATGTAGAATTAGAAAACATCTTGGACCAAGAAAAAGTAAACATATGTTGCTTGCAAGAAACTCACCTCAACGAAAATATAGCCTTCAAAATCAGAGGCTACCAGTGTTACCGATCTGACCAAAAGGACAGGCGAAAAGGGGGGATACTTACCCTTGTAAAAAATAACATCACTGCTTCCCAAATCGAAGTCTATATGGAAGGGGCTGAGTATCAGACACTTAAACTTAAAACAGGCTATACATACCTATATCTGATCAATTACTACTGTCCAAGTGACCGCCCACAGGCACTGGACACACTACCATTAACAGAAAAAATGATTGTGTGTGGCGATTTCAACAGCCACTCGCAGAGTTGGGGCTATGATCACATGGACCAGAGAGGAGAGAGACTGGAAGACTGGCAGGATGAGAATAGATTCATCTTGGTTAACAAGCCGTCCGACCCACATACTTTCTACTCGAGATCATGGCACTCTACAACTACACCTGACCTGGCCTTTCATTCACCAGACCTGGAGTGGAACATTACACGAATTGTTGGGAAACAACTTGGTGGCAGCGACCATCGACCAGTCTTTCTAACTGTAGAAAATGAGCTTGTAAGTGAAAGCAGCACCCTCTCGAGGTGGAACTACAAGAAAGCAGACTGGGCAATGTACAAGAATCGCACCAGCATACTGGTTAGAAACCTGAACACTGAGAAAGACATAAATAAAGTAGTTGAAGAGTTTGGGAAATGCATACTACAGGCAGCGCGAAAAACAGTACCAAGAGGAGCCCGTAAACAATATAAACCCGACTGGAGTAGTGAACTGGAACAGTTGCATAATGATGTGGAAGTATGTAGAAAGCAAGCAGAGGCCACACCCAGCCAAGAGCACCACAATAAATTCCAGCATGCAAAAGCCAAATTTCAAAGGGCCAACTGCAGGCTAGACGGAAAAGCTGGCAGGAAAAAACAGTCTCTGAACTTTGAAAGAGACACAAGGAAATTGTGGAAGCTAATAAAATAACTTAACGATGAGGGCACAGAGAGAAACTCAAAAATTGCACTTCATAAAGATGGAAACATCTTAACAAGAAAGCAAACAGCTGACCGTTTTGCGGACTCATTCGCACAAGATAACAATATCAAAATTAGTCCAGAGAAACAACAAGAGATTCGAGAGAAACGGCAACATACAGGACAGAAGGAAATAGTACATGAGGTTCTGGAGGCACCCATCACATTCAGCGAACTGGAGCTAGCCATATCAAAACTGAAAATGAGAAAGTCACCAGGAGCTGATGGAATCTCCAATGAAATTATCAGGAACCTAGGAACAGTGGCAAAAGCAAAGCTGTTGCAGATATTCAATAACAGTTGGACCTTAGGCAGTGTTCCACAAGCCTGGAGAGAAGCAATCATAATACCCCTCCTAAAATCAGGGAAAGATGGTTCCATTGCCTCTAGCTACAGACCAATTAGCCTCACCAGCTGTCTCTGCAAAACACCGGAGCGCATCATCAATCACAGACTGCAGTGGTACATTGAAAGTAAAAACATCCTTGTGCCACAGCAGGCTGGCTTTAGGCAGTGCTACTCTACGGAAGATCAGACAACCTACCTCTCTCAAGAAATTGAGGATGCATTCCAAGAGAAGATGCTGGTGCTTGCGGCATGGATAGATTTGAAGAAAGCCTTTGACAAAGTCTGGAAAGAAGGTCTGATGAATAAACTGAGAAACTGCAAAGTCAATGGAAGAATGTACAAATGGGTGAAAGCATACTTGCACAACAGAAGAGCCCGAGTACAGATAGACGGACTAAAGAGCAAGAAAGTACTACTGCGTCACGGTGTTCCCCAGGGCGGAGTCTTGTCCCCCACACTCTTTCTAATCTTCATCAATGATCTCGTTGCTAATCTACCGCATGGAATTAAAGCCGCAATGTACGCCGATGACCTGGTTCTATGGAGCACAAATGAACATGCATCAGTGGCCACCAGATTACTACAAAGAGCTGTAGATACATTTGTTGCATGGGCAAATAGATGGTTTGTCAGCATAAATACTGAAAAGTGCAGCAACACTCTATTTACACTCTCTCCAAAACAAAAGGCAGGAACCATCCAGATAAATGGAACACCCCTAAGAGATGATAAAGAACCAACATACCTTGGAGTAACATTTGATGGCAGGCTGACATGGAGAAAGCACATCAACAAAGCAGTAGCAAAAGCCAGAAGGAAAATAGCCATCCTGAGAAAGCTAAGTGGAACCACATGGGGAGCCAATGGGAAAATACTTAGCAAAGTTTATCAACAGAGCGTACGACCACACCTGGAATACGGGTCAACTGCGTGGTGTTCGGCATCAAAAACCACACTACAAGAGCTGAACAAAATGCAAAATCAAGCACTTAGAGTCACCACAGGAGGGATGAGATCAACCCCTATAGTGGACATGGAGAATATGGGAGGACACAAGCACTGAGTGAGCGCAGAGTTACGAAAACGATAATACAAGCAGAAAAGTTCCTCAGCTTGCCAGGCCACCCTATGAAGAACAGATTTGAAAACCTACCTATGGGGCGGTTGAAAAGAAGTAGTTTTATCCACCAGGCCAAACGACTCTGCAGAGAAACCACCGATTTGCCCACAGTTGGTATCCCCCTAACAACTATTCCAGAGCGAACTCCATGGAAAGATGAGCATAGACTATCATTTCAAATCCAGACAAAAGTGAGAGGAATATTTGACAAGGAAGAACAGAACAGTGTGCAGCGCAGAACAGCCACTCTCAGCTTCCTTGATGAAGAATACCCACAGGACCTCTGGATCCGAGTCTACACAGATGGGTCAGCACAAAATGCTGTTCGAAATGGAGGAGCGGGAGTGTACATAGAATACCCAAATAATACAGGGACACAGCTAGATTCCCGACAGGAAAGTACTGCCATAACTACGATGCTGAAATTGAGGCAATCAAGATAGCAACAGAGAAATTACTAAATACCAGTTACGGTACACAACCTGTGGTGCTATTGACAGCTGAAAAATCAGTACTTGAGGCTCTCCTGTCTGGAAAATTGCCAGTACTAAGGACACTACTTTCTGAACTTAGCAGTCAGCATAAGGTCACCATACAATGGATACCATCCCACTGTGGTGCACCCGGAAACGACATAGCTGATCAATTGGCTAAGGAAGGAGCCAAAGAAGAACAGCCTGATGTGCCCGTTACATACCACCAAAAGAAAAGAATGATCAAATCAGTCAGAAAGCCACCAAAATCTGCTCAAGAAAACTACCACGTTATGGACAGACCAGAACAAGTCATTATTCTGCACCTCAGAACATGGCACAATAGATTACGCAACCACATGTATACAAAATTCAAGATTGGTGAAACAGCCATGTGCACATGTGGATTGGCGTCGCAGACAGCAGAGCACATACTCCAAGACTGCCCAAAATATAACATATCTAGGCAAACCTTCTGGCCTAGAGAGACGACAGTGGAGGATAAACTCTATGGACCGCTGTGTGAACTGAAAAAGACAGTTCAATTCATACAAGAGACAGCATTGCAGTTATAGACATATTTCAAGCGAACGAAAGAAGAAGAAGAAGAACCCAAGATCTTTTATCCATTCGTCCATTTTGACCTAGAGGTCGCATTTACCTTTCGCTTTGTGGGTTTCAGAGAAAGGACTTCCTGATGATAATATTAACCGGTTTTCTCAATGTCTGTCGGACCAGAGCGTATTTTCTCAATGTCTGTCGAGCCATAGACGGTTTTCTGAATGTCTGTAAGGCGACCAGAGTAGGTTTTCTCAATGTCTGTAGAGCCATAGACGGTTTTCTGAATGTCTGTGAGGCGACCAGAGTAGGTTTTCTCAATGTCTGTTGAGCCATAGACGGTTTTCTGAATGTCTGTGAGGCGACCAGAGTAGGTTTTCTCAATGTCTGTCGAGCCATAGACGGTTTTCTGAATGTCTGTGAGGCGACCAAAGTAGGTTTTCTCAATGTCTGTCGGGCCTAAGTCAGTTTTCACAATGTCTGTAGGGCCAGAGCCGGTTATCTTAATGATTGTCGGGCCAGCGCCACCGTAATGGCCACCCCCCGATAGGCTTCAATGTGTTCTGTGGTTTCCATAAGCTCCGTGTGAGTGATTCTGCCAGACCACCTGATCCATTCTCTTCTGCACAGCAGCTAGTTAATGGACGTTTATGTTTGATTAGTCATTGATGAAGACATCCTCTGTGTCTCTGAACCGTACAGCTGTACTGACAATATTCTACGTGTCTCTGGACCATCCAATTGTACTGACAATATTCTCTTTGTTTCCGAACCATTCAGTTGTACTACAATATTCTAGATGTCTCTGAACCATTCAGCTATACTGGCTTGATGTCAGAGTTAAATATTCTGTGTGTGTCTGAACCATACAGCTGTACTGACAATATTATCTGTGTCTGTGAACCATACAGCTGTACTGACAATATTATCTGTGTCTCTGAACCATACAGCTGTACTGACAATATTATCTGTGTCTGTGAACCGTACAGCTTTACTGACAATATTATCTGTGTCTGTGAACAATACAGCTGAACTGACAATATTATCTGTGTCTCTGAACCATACAGCTGTACTGACAATATTATCTGTGTCTGTGAACCATACAGCTGTACTGACAATATTATCTGTGTCTCTGAACCGTACAGCTGTACTGGCTTGATGTCAGAGTTAAATATTCTGTGTGTCTCTGAATCATACCTCTGTACTGACAATATTATCTGTGTCTCTGAACCCTACAGCTGTACTGATAATATTCTCTATGCCTCTGAACCGTACAGCTGTATTGACAATATTATCTGTGTCTCTGATCCATACAGCTGTACTGACAATATTATCTGTGTCTCTGAACCCTACAGCTGTATTGACAATATTATCTGTGTCTGTGAATCATACAGCTGTACTGACAATATTATCTGTGTCTCTGAATCATACAGCTGTACTGACAATATTATCTGTGTCTCTGAACCATACAGCTGTACTGACAATATTATCTGTGTCTGTGAACCATACAGCTGTACTGACAATATTATCTGTGTCTGTGAATCATACAGCTGTACTGACAATATTATCTGTGTCTGTGAATCATACAGCTGTACTGACAATATTATCTGTGTCTCTGAACCATACAGCTGTACTGACAATATTATCTGTGTCTGTGAACCATACAGCTGTACTGACAATATTATCTTTGTTTCTGAACCATACAGCTGTACTGACAATAATATCTGTGTGTGAACCATACAGCTATACTGACAATATTATCTTTGTCTGTGAACCCTACAGCTGTACTGACAATATTATCTTTGTCTGTGAACCATACAGCTGTATTGACAATATTATCTGTGTCTGTGAACCATACAATGGTACTGACAATATTCTATGTGTCTATGAACCCTACAGCTGTACTGACAATATTATCTGTGTCTCAAAACCATACAGCTGTACTGACAATATTATCTGTGTCTGTGAACCATACAGCTGTATGACAATATTATATGTGTCTCTGAACAGTGCAGCTGTACTGACAATATTCTCATATTCTCTATATCTCTGAACAATACGGCTGTACTGATAATATTTCTGTGTCTCTAAACCATACAGCTGTATTGCCTTGTTGTTTTTGTTAAATATTCTTTTTGATGTTGTTTTTTTTTTTTTTTTTGGATGTTTTAGTGCCGAAGGATTCAATATCGTCAAATGTTATTTCCCATGGTCTTAACATTTTTATTTCATACAAATGGTGTGCATATACAAGGTGCTTTGCGTGTTTCCATTTACAATTTGCAAATGCATTCATATACACATGTGATAATATTACATTCATGGCATGGTGTGATTACCAACACAATACTGGTATATGATTCCTTTCAACCTCAATACATGGTATATGTTTTCTACCTCCCTCAATCTCCCTGTGTGTGAGTGCGTGCGTGTGTGACTGCGTGCGTGCGCTTACGGGCGTGCGTACCCTTATGGGAGTGCGTGTGTATGCGCGTGTATGTGTGTGTGTGTGTGTGTGTGTGTGTGTGTGTGTTACACAGATGGATCGGTCGTCCGACATGTGAGAAGCTCATGGGCCTTTACTGCTCAGGCCGGAGGGAGAATTGTGAAGGAGGACTATGGTGCTTTTCCTGACTAGTAGCCTGACTATGGAAGTCAGGGCAATGAGTAAAGCAATAACATGGCTCGAGACACAGACATTCAATAGGAGACTGATAAACCAACACAAAACTGGTGTCGTTAGCTGCTACACGCTGCGGGATTTGCTGAGGAGGGGATCCGAGCACTTATGGACTGAATGGTTCGATGTGCAATGAGGATGATCTGTCGACTAACTAACTAACTAACTAACTAACTAACTAACTAACAACGTATATAACAACCACTGTTGAACAAACATCAACGATTACTTGACGTAAACAACAACATGTTTGGACAAACAGTTCAGGCATTAAATCAAGATCTGCAGTAACATATAAATAATTGTAATGACCACACTGAATTTCCAGAACAGGCATGGGAATGATTTTCAATATCAAAACACATTTACCCCATTGTCCCAAGGAAAACAATGTATTACAAACACAACAACCACTAATTGGTTCTCGTATCTGTGACCCACTTTACATAGATAAAGCAAACAAATGGTCTAAGTTCAGAAAAACCAAACATATAAAACAATGGTTTCTCACACCATTACAATTCTCATATTTGAAAAATTAATGAGATGGTGTCAGAATATTCAACCAAAACAACAACCACTAGTTGGTTTTACCCTCATTGCAAAAAAGCTACTGACCTGATAAATCCATGGCATGAAATAACCACATAGAAAGCATAATTGGTACTAATAATAAAACTAATTATTTAATTATAGTCTTTTTCCTTAGGTGTTGCTGTCGGTTGTTATTCTTCTTCAGTGTGACGCAGATAATGTCCATATTTATCCGGGCAGAAATAAATGTACTCACCGTCATATTCTCCTTACATTATTTTCACTGAATTTGGCTGGTGAATCTTTATTATCCATAATCCAAGAATAGAATTATACACAAGCACATATCCCCTCCATGGGGCTGAATTCAAGAATCTTCTGTTGCAAGTCGTTCGGTGCCAGTGTGAAATTGAGGCCTTAGGTTGGTCATACCTTCAGGAGATGCATCTTGAGTTTTATCACAAGGGTCTTCCCTATATCACCATATCCGATAAAAAGGATGACGGCCTTTCAGCTTCTCGGCTTCTAATATCCGAATCCCAATTTTGTACACATGGATTTTCACCCACCTAGTCACTAGTCTATAGCCCATTCCACACTTGATGATGGCATTTAGGCTGACATGGGACCAGCAAAGAGTTCTGATTCAGTCATTCTCTTTCCAGTGTAGGACATGCAATGCTGTGAGCAATTCTTTCTTATCATCTGGAACTATGTCCAGGATTGGTCTGCTGGAGGCATGGAACTGAAGAATATTAATTCAAACACACAAACTGGGAGTCGCAAAACAATCAGATGATTCGTGTTGTTGCATGCGTAGAGGCATTTACTCCGCTAGCTTCATTTATATGGTCTTCTTGGTGGTGTTCCGGTCTAAGACCTGGAGTTGATCTGACTTATTTCATGGCGTTGCAGATTTGGCACCTTGAGGTAATCTGGTCTCTCAGTTGTTTTTCAGTTGATATTAAGTTCGTATTCAGTTGGTACCTTGGTTGTACTTGCTTATGTTGTTTCAGTGTCTCTTCCCATTTGGTATTCTAGTGTCTTGAAACTTATGTTGACATTTGCTGCTGTGTGACTTTCTCTTTCGAAGGAGAATACTATGAGTATCCTTTGAACTTGGGAGTCCAACAGACAGATGGAGAGTTCTTACTGCTGTTAGTTTTATTAAACTTGTAGGACTGTCCCATAGTCTCAGTGACTTTGCTGACTGATGATGCTTCAGGCGGTACTTCTCAGAAGTAAGGCAGACGGTACACCGTTGTCAGTTACTCTGTAGATCTTTATCTTTGTAGATTTTTAGATACTGAAGTCCGTCCTGGATATTCCAACTGAAGTAGGACTTCATCAATAACGTTGTCAGTCGTCTTCGAAATTGTCTTTTGCTGGTTATGGCAGCTAATGAGTGCAGCAGTAAACATTGGTGTATTGGTCCAGACTATATGTATAGGATAGGTTGCCATTTATCACTTCCTACTGGCTGATAACCCAGAATCCAGTTTTTGGTGATAGGTTCCAACAAACCACCACTTGCTTCTCTTCTAGAACTGGAAATGACAAAAGAATACAACCCCGGCATTAATCTACTGTTTTAGGTTAACATCTTTATAACACAATTACAAACAAAAAAGGAGAAGAGATAGGAGAGTATTTCAAATGTCCATGTCCCTCGTCGCTTGGTGTTGAGCTATTCTAGCTCTTATTGTGAGTAAGATATCTTCTCACTGTTCTATTCTATGTTGTTACTGGGACTTTTGTGATGAGTTATCCATCCTTTCCATCCAGCTTGATGTTATATCTGTCATAACCTGACAAGGATTTCTGAGCCATAGGCCTTTTGTCTCATAATTCCCCGTCTCATTTCTACACTATAGACCACAGGCCATCAACCATACCATTCACATTATCTTCTTGTGGTGCTGACATACACAAGGTTTCTTACATCACCACCATCATGTCTCCCACTTGGGTAACATTAACATGAATATTCCCAACAGCAATAGTAACAAACATGAGCAGAATATATATAAATATCTCATAAAGAGAAAAGCAAACATGCACATTCCTCATATATGAATAATAATAATCATCATACATAATAATAATAATCATCATACATAATAATAATAATCATACATAATAATAATAATCATACATAATAATGCAGGAGCCAATGTTGTTGGATTTCCTCAGTCGTCAATCCATAAAACTAGAATATATATTCCTTTTTTTTATTTTCCCCACTGCTTACAGCAGCCTGAGGTTAGTGAACGCCGTGATATAATTTACCAATTGCTGCTATTGTAAGAAATTTTCTTATTTATCAGAAATAACTTATGCAGCATGGCCAGTCTTCTGAATGTTGCTGGTAATTTCTAACCTTAAATCTTCGCTTATGCCCCTACCACAGTGAGGTGATGCGGATTGAAGGCACATCCTATCAGAGCATTCAATTATATCATGCGTTTTCTTTCTTGAGATTTTACTTCTCAAACATGGCATTTTCCTAGCAATATTTTATGAAATGATTACATGTCCTCACACATATCGTGTGGTTACTAATATGATAACAAGAAGATTGTACCACAATTTGGCACGATAACTCGAGCTACAGATTAGCGATTAGCAAACAATCTCTCCAACATGACGTATGTTCATAAGATGTGTGATCGGTAGTATGCTTCCACATTGAGAGAAAGTTTGTGAAATGTCCTTAAGAGTGAATCTCCACTACATAGGATATTTACAGGTTTATAAGCATTGCTAGTGATATGTTTCACAATGCAAAGAAGATATTTAAACATAGGAATTTGAAACTGTATAGAATAGGAAGATGACAGCGTCGTACAGCATGGCTTTTTTAGTAGTAAAAATCAATCAGGCTCTAGTTTACACGAATCATTGATTTAACATCTTAATAATTCTTATATTAACACAATGGTATATGTACCTTATCAAAATACATGAATACATATTAATAATGTATATATTCAACATACCAATTGCTCCAGAGAATGATATATTTTCGGGTTAAACTGCCCTTCCCCACGCAAGGGGAAGGCTGACGTCTGCTCCCTTTGTTCTCTTGAACCAAAATGGCTTACTAATCCCTTTGTTTTAAAATCAAACGCCGGTCTGGCTAGGTACGTGAACCATTACCAGGTCCAGATTTTAAACTAAGGCCAAATAAGTTTGGCTGCCCTACGGGTTAGTTTAGCTCTGTTTTCTTCCCCAGAAAGTAAGGTGCTTAAACAGTAACTATTAGGGATTTGCATTTTTAAAGAGTCAATCCAAGGTAATTGTAAGGACATTTTAGTATCCGACACCCCCACATCTTTGCTTACTTTGCAACCTAAATGCATGTATGTTTCCGCCCTGTGAAGTTATTGTCACTAAGAGAGACATGGTCATAACTTGCTTCATTCATAATCATTGCCTTTATCTTTCCTTTGCGAATAATCCAGTGAATTAGAAAGTGAATAAGAAAGTGAAACAGAAAGTGAATACGAAAGTGAATAAGAAAGTGACATTGCATTGGCACCTTGCCGTCTTGACAGACGATAGTTTGTGCTTTAAAAAGGCATAATAACTTTTAACTATGGCGGTAGCGAGTGTGACTGATAAGGCCAATTTGCGCTGTAAATGTCCGTTCACAGTGGGTGCATCATGCACCATCTTACGTCTCAAACGCTTGGTGTGTGACTTTTCTGCAATAATTTTCTCCTTTGACTTTATTCCATTTCTGATATTTGCCCTCCATGCAACACGTTCAGAGGCGACTTGCTCCCAATGTGCATTATCAATGCCTGTATCAATCATGTCCCGCTTACACACATCTTTGTATCGTAGTAGAGGCCGACCCTGAGATCTCTTACCCATCTGTAATTCACCAAAAAAGATATCCTTTGGTATTCTACCATCATCCATCCTCCTAAGATGTCCTATCCATCTAAGTCTACGAAGACTGAGCATGGAATAAACTGTCACACAACCTGATCTTTCCAATACTTCAGTATTTGTGATTTTGTCTTGCCACTTAATACCAAGAATTCTTCGCAGACACCGCATATGAAAGCTGTTTAAATTTTTCTCTTGGTGTGAGTAAGTTGTCCAGGTTTCACTGCCATAGAGAAGAGTACTAAGGACACAGGCTTGATAGACAAGGACTTTTGTTTTGGCAGTAAGCTTCCTGTTCTCCCAGACTCTTTTTCTTAACCTGTTCATTGTTGTTGCTGCCTTACCAATACGGATGTTGATTTCCTGATCTAGGGATAATTTGCTATTTACCACTGATCCTAGATATGTAAAATGGTCTACTATCTCTAGTTCGGCGTCGTCAATAAAGATTGATGGTACCCCATGTGCACCTTGTGACATAATCTGTGTCTTCTTTTTGCTAATTGTTAAACCAAATTCAGAACAAGCATTGGAGAATGCAGATAGTAGACATTGCAATTCTTCCTCACAGTGGGTCGTAACTGCAGCACCATCTGCAAAAAGCAACTCTCTGATCAGTACCCTCCTAATTTTGGTCTTAGCCTTCAATCTCTGAGCATTGTAGAGGCCGCCATCTGAGCGTGAGTGAATGTATATACCACCATCCTGATCACGAAATACATATTTCAGTAGAAGTGAAAAGTATATTCCAAAGAGGGTGGGAGCTAGTACACAACCTTGCTTAACTCCACTCTTGATTTCAAATTCTTCAGAAGTTGCACCATCAAACTTGATTATACCCTTCATGCCTGTGTGGAACGATTCCACAATGGACAGAAGAGTTGGTGGGCAGCCAATCTTCTTTAGTGCCTTGAACAGACCCTCACGACTGACCAAATCAAATGCCTTTGTGAGGTCGATGAAGGCAATAAACAGTGGTTGATTCTGTTCACGGCATTTTTCTTGCATTTGTCGCAATGAGAATATCATATCAGTGGTAGACCGGTTCTGTCGAAAGCCACACTGTGATTCGGGGTAGACTTGATCTCCTAGGACTTGAAGTCTGCGCAGAACAATTCTGGCAAATACTTCTCCAACAATACACAGAAGTGAGATACCCCTATAGTTGTTGCAGTCGCTCCGATCGCCCTTGTTCTTGTACAGTGTTATGATGCTTGAATCTTTGAAATCCTGTGGGACTTGTCCTTCACGCCAGCATAGCTCTATTAGCTGGTGGATCTGTATAGTGAGTGTGTCTTGCCCACTCCTGATAACCTCTATTGGAATCCCATCCTTACCTGGAGCCTTGCCAGATGCAAGTTCATTTATAGCACACTTAACTTCTGTTATGGTGGGAAGTGTGTCCAGGTGGTCAAGAGTTGGTAGAGCCTCTATGGCGTTGAGGGCATCATCCGCTAGTTTGGTCTCACTTGAGTAAAGCTCCAAATAGTGCTCAACCCATCTGTCCATCTGCCGTTTCTTGTCAGTGATGATTTCTCCAGTCAAGGTTTTCAATGGTGCACTTCTTTTGAAGAAAGTGACAAAGAAAGTGAAAAATAAGTGAAAAATAACGTGAATGACAATGTGGCTAAGGAAGGTGGAAAAGTGAATAATTGCTGGTCTCCCTGGCCAAGGTGTTAACGACATTGTTCGTAACCCCGAATTTCCACTTGGGGAAAACAGCTGCACGAGATTAGGTAGCGGATCGCGCCGCGCTGGTAACTTACGGGGGTATGTGAGCCGTCGTTCAGAAAGCAGTGGCAAACTACTGAATGTAAAACTTGCCTAGTACATCAACAGCAGCTGAAAATGCTGGTATTGACCGCAACGTCCTGTAAGGGATATACAACATAGAAAATAAATAAAAAGTAAATATCAAAGTGAAAAAGAAAGTGAATAAGAAAGTAAATAAGAAATTGGGAAAAAGTAAGAAACCACCTTACATGCATCTGGTGCTAGATCCATATTTTATACACCAACCTGCACTGGTCGGCTGATGTGGTCAGTGTCAGACCGGCATCCTTTACTTCCCCTGACATTTCCTAGTACTCTTGTTAGTTTCGGGCTATCCAGAAGCAAGGTCACTTTTAACCACTTGAATCAACCCCAATGAAAACATAACTAATGACCACGGGAACCAGCAGTCCTGCCACAAGCCTCAATTCTCTCGTGGATCCTTCCCTTAAGAATTTTTCCACCTCCACTTCCACCACCCCGGCCCGTCCTACGTGTTGAGAATCATATTACTCTACTCCAATCTGCATCCCTCATTCTAAGGCTACTGTGGAGGGTGGGCGAGCCATGGATATTCTGAATGTTCTACGAGAAGTAAGTCGTTTGCGAGAAGCAAGTGATGACTATGAGTCTACAAGCACGGTCAGACTGCGAGAACAGCAAGTTAAAAGAGGTGTGGCCAAACAAGAACACTATGCAGGAAGCCAAAGAAGATTGATAAACCAACACAGAACTGGTGTCGTGAGCCGCTACATGCTGCTTAATTTACTGAGGAGAGTATCCGAGCACTTTTGGACTGAATGGTTCGATGTGCAATGAGGATGATATGTCGGCTGACTAGCTAACATATCCCTTCTTCCCCACCTAGTGTCACAGAACGGTCAGTAGGTGATTCCTCGCGTCTTAATCTGATATTTTTAGCCAGGGCAACCCGAGGGAATATCCCTTTCAGAAACCATCTCTCGTTTTCCAGAAGTTCGGGATTTAGGGCTTGCTTTTGCACCCGAAGAACCCTTAACTGAAGTAAACCGTTCATCCCGTGGTTGAGGATGGTAAACTCCGAAACAGTACTAGTCCCTACGTTGAGTGAGTGAGAGAAAGCGGAGTTCAGAGGCCTGAGGCGTTGGGAGACGAACTATACCTGTGTCTTGGTCAGAGCGGGTCGTGAAGTTGAAGATGTATCCTTAACCCAGCCTACCCCACGGGCTTTGGTACACTTACAATTATCATAAACCCCAAACCCCCAGGTTTGGCTGCGATGCGGGTGATGGCGGCAGCAAACTGTGAGCAGCGCCATCTATGTCTTCTATACGAGGGGCTGGTCATGTCTGTTTTTGAGTACGCGATGGCAATCCTGACTCTCAGCCGTAAGCAAATAGAAAGGATGGAAAGGATACAGAATGAAGCTATGCGCATTATTCTTGGATGTACAAGAGATACATCATGCAGGGCGATGCGCTACCTTCTTGATTTTCTAACCATTGAAGACAGAATACAAGTTTGCAGAGCACACGCCTACCTCAGAGTTAACGCAAACACACAACATCCACTGCATAGTGAAATTATGAAGGTGACGGGCAGCAGGTTAAAAAGAGGACGGCCGTGAATGGGTCAAGCCGAAGACATTATTCAACAGGTGTGTTCACTTGAGGACTTAGAACCTGGCGAGGAGTGGTTACAAGTGCCAACAGATTTTTGCACATCCTTTTCAGTTTGCATCCAGCTAGAT
>OY992885.1:106556163-106588663 GCA_963921405.1 Cepaea hortensis
AATTGACTTTTTATTAACAAGAACTAACAGAAAGAGAAATATTAGATGCAAGGGCAGTGCCCAACTTAAGTATAAACACAGACCACAAAGCAGTCGTTGCCACAATAAGAACCAACAGAAGAAGAAAGCAAAGACCAGGAAACTACATGCCATGTGAATCAGTAAATTTTTTTTAAAAACTCAAAAACGAGGGAATGGGGGAAAATTATGAGAAAGAAATAATTGAAATCTTTGTAAAATTACCTATAGAAAGAAAGACGGTGGAAGAAGAATGGGAGATTTTCAAATCAAGCATTTTAAATACTGCAAAAATAACACGAGAAACCACGAAATAATGCAAATCACGGATCAAGAAAATGACAAGTTGGTGGAACGCAGAAGTAAAGAAAGCTGTAAAAGACAAATAGGAAAAATATAAAATGTGGTCGAAGGTCAAATAGAAATGCGATTACATAGAATATACAATAGCGAGAAGACATATGAATAGAATAGTAAAGAGAGAAAAACAAAAAGACTGAGAGCAGTATGGAGAAACCCTAAATAACAACTAAAAGGAGGCAACTAGAAACTTCTACAAAAATATAAGTGCAATGAGAACCACAGGAGAATCCTTTGACCCAACTGAAATAATTAACAGCGAAAATGGAGAACCAATAAGTTAACAAAACCAAATCCTAATCAGATAGAAACAGTACTTCGAAGGACTTCTCAACATCCCATCAGATGTTACAAAATTGGGTGGAACTGCGGTAAAGCTGTGAAAATGTAAATAATAAAAATAATACAAATACTTTTTGTCATTTTATATTGTTTACATTAGATGTTACAGGAATTCACGAAACCGACACAGATGCCACCGAAGAACTAGAACCAGACATACTGAAAGAAGAAATTATAGAAGCCGTCAGAATAACCCCATTGAATAAATCACCAGGACAAGATGAAGTACCAAATGAACTAATTAAAGCAGCAAGAGAAATAGGAACAGCATGGCTACATAGACTATTCAACCATGTTTGGATAGAACAACAGACACCACGAGACTGGGGAAACACCATAATTATCCCAGTTCTGAAAAAACAAAGACAGCAAAACAGACTGCACACAATACAGAGGCATTTCACTGTTGAGTCATATTTTGAATATATTTTGCAAAATTCTTGAGAAAAGATTACGAACTACTATAGAACGCCAGCTAAGCGAAACACAACTTGGATTTATTAAAAGCAAGGGATGCACAGATGCCATTTTTGCTCTTAGACAACTTATAGAAAAATCAATCGAATTCAATGAACCACTCTATTTAGCCTTTGTCGACCAAAAGGCATTCGATAGAGTAGATAGAAACAAGCTGTGGGAAATCCTTAAACAATATGGAGTGAGTACACGTCTAACAAATCTATGTAGAAGCTTTTACAACAACACTGAATGTATAGTGAGAGCAACTGGAGGACACTCAGAACCCTTCATCATAAGATCCGGAGTACGACAAGGTTGTGTCTTGTCTCCTGTCATATTCATAACATATAAAGACAGCATATGTTAAGAAACCAGCCAAACAGAGACCACAAGAACACTGCATGGTGAGAACACGGAAGAAGAACCATCTTCAAGTCTATCCATTTGAGAACTCCTGTTTGCTGACGACCAAGCACTAATAGCAAAATCAGAAACTGAATTTTAAGACCACATGCATAGTCTAAATGAAAAATTGAGGGGAAGAGAGGCAGAGGCAGACCACGAGAAATGATGCTGGATGGATTGCGACGGTGGCATGGAGGAATATCAACGACAGAGTTGATCCAGGAAACCAAAGACCGAGATCTGTGGAGAGTCATGAACGCCTACGCCAGTCGGCACGGCACTTGATGATATATATTCAGATACAAACATCTTCATTTATTCATGTACACACTTCTACATTTATTCAAACAGTCATGTCATCATCTTTTGGAACATTGTCATAACTCTCCAAATCAAGTGCGCACGTCTGTACTCACGATTGGCCATACGGCAAAAAGTCTCCCATTCTAGCTGACGATCTCAACTAGGTCTTATTTTTAGGGGTAGGTCTTATATTAAAAGCATCTTGAAAAATCGTACTAGGGCTTATTATAGGAGTAGGTCTTATTTTCGGGGAAACACGGTATATACCACTTGAGCTGAAAGCGTACACAGGGACCCAATACTGTTTTCCCCTTCAGCTTCGTTCGAGGGAGATTACTTTCCATTGCAGTTTACCACGAAGTAAGCGAAGAAAAAAAAACGGACTGGAGTTTGTTCTGTCCGTTGACCAGAAAGTAGGTTAAGAGTGCCTCTAATGGCACGCCATCTTGGAAAATCTAGACGGGTCTTGAGAAAGTGAGCTAAATCTGGCAACTAGTAACTTGATTGTAGAGCTAGGAAATGATTGGCGGCGAGCGTTTGGCTTAACTTTCCTAAAGAGGCTTGAAAATCTGGGATTGATGGAGAAGGGCGGTTGTAGTGAAGGATTTGTGTGTGGTATTGAGGGTGGGGTGGGGGGTTTGTGAAGTAGTGGTGATGTGATGATGGTTGGAGGTGAAGTAATGGTTGGTTGAGTGTATCTGGAGTAGGATGAATTGATTTTATGGAGGACGGTAGGCTTGTGGTTAGGGGAAGGGGATGGGAGGCAGACAGAGACTAGACTGTGAGAAAGGCAGATACACAAAGGGACATAAAGGGACATGGGAGAAAGACACACAGAGACATTGAAAGCGAGACATTGACAGAGAAACAGAGACAGACAGTGCGACAGACAGAGACAGAGTGAGAGTTTCCGAAAAGATCGATACAGAGAGAGAGAGAGAGAGAGAGAGAGAGAGAGAGAGGGAGAGAGAGAGAGAGAGGCACAGAGAGATAGTCAGATAAACCAAACGACAGAGAGACATGTTACAAGAAAAAGAGAGGGACATAGAGATAGACATAGACAAGCTACAGATACATTACAGCGGGAGGAGTAAGAATAAGATTGACTCCAGGAAGCGAAAACACGCGGCCATATTTACACAAGAGAAACAGTTTCATCATTAGGGCCCCGCCTATAACCAATCGAGAATTCTATTGTTGAATGCTGTCGGAACATCTTCTATCAAAAGTTGCATTTGGAAAAGCGGGAAGAGAGAGAGAGAGAGAGAGAGAGAGAGAGAGAGAGAGAGAGAGAGAGAGAGAGAGAGAGAGAGAGAGAAAAGGGACAAAAACAAGGGAAAGACAGAGAGATAGGAAAAGGGAGAGAGAGAGAGAGAGAGAGAGAGAGAGAGAGAGAGACCTAGAGACACACAAACAGAGAGAGAGAAAAGTGAGAGAGAAAACGGAGAGAGAGAAAAAATGGATACAATTAACTGAAACGGACAGACAGACAGACAGACAGACAGACAGACAGACAGACAGACAGACAGACAGACAGATAGACAGACAGACAGACAGACAGACAGACAGACAGACAGACAGACAGACAGACAGACAGACAGACAGACAGACAGACAGACAGACAGACAGACAGACGGACGGACGGACGGACAGACGGACGGACGGACGGACGGACAGGAGTCTAAGATAACACATATAAAACCGATTATTATTTTACAAATGAAATTGTGCAAACAACACTCCATTAAGCTTACATAATGTATTTGACATTTCAGTAAAATATGCTCCCTCTTTGTTGCATTACCTCTATAATAAAACGCATAATATCTTTGGTGTGATCACCATTATGTGCTATGCGGAGTGACACAGGCGCTCATGTATTCGCATTCACATCTGTCCTCGTTATCCTTGATAAGTTTGACAACTGTATGTCTATCGAGCTACTCTATCAGTTCATCCTTCACTTTCATTCTGATAAGGTCTGTCTCTAACATCGACTATTTCACTATGTCTCATAACTGACTCCTGGGGGTTTCTGTGTCGAAGTGATCAGGCAATCAGTCTTGTCCACTGAAGGATGCGGGTTCGTTCCTTGGACTGCGTCTCTCAGAGCACGAGTGCAGTTTTTCCGGAGTTTCGTGAGGGTCGTCGCTGGAGCTACGGAATTCGTGCTTTATGGAATTCTCTCGGCAATTCGGCTCGTCGTTCTGCGGAGAAATATCGGGCCAGATGGGGGTAACACCTGGTGCTATGAAGTCGGGTCTCTCGACTTTAGTACTTTAGTATGTTTATTGCTTCCAACAGCTTGCGAGCCGATGTACTTTAGTGGCCAGAAGCTTGTCTGCCAGCTCGATAGTCACGATTTAGAATCCGCATTGAGGTGTTTAGATATGTATAGATTTCTGTGTTTGTTTGTCTTCTGCGATCAGTAGCTTGTGTATAGTTTTCTGTGTTTGTTTGTTGTATAGTTTTCTGTCTTTGTTTTTTTTTTTTTTTTCTGCTATCAGTAGTTTGTGTATAGTTCTCTGTGTGTGTGTGTGTTTGTTTTTTTTTGTTGCATAGTTTTCTGTGTTTGTTGTATAGCTTTCTGTGTTTATTTGTTGCATAATTTTCTGTGTTTGTTTGTTTTTCTTCGGCTATCGGTAGCTTGTGAGCCGCGGTGGTGTAGTCGCTAGCGTCCTGTCTATCAGCGTGGTGGTTTTGAGTTCGAATCCGAATCAACACGGGTTCATAAAATTGATCTGTTCTGTGACGTCGCCTCAGCCTAAAATGTGTACCCGGACATGTGGTGGGAAAGTAAAGACGGCCGGCGTGACTTTAAGCTAGCCACTTTAGTAACTTTTTCTAAATTTAAAGCTATCTTGAAATAACCGGGAAATTTAACATCACGAGTTCTCTAAACCTTCTTAAATTGGAGACACAAGAAATAGTTGCCGAACAAAACCGCAAATATATTTCCGTTAAAATTCGGCAATCTGTATCGTAGTGGCTACATTAAGCACGCCACAACTCGACTGGCGGTTGGTCTGAACAAACATGGGCAGAGCACCACGTGCCCACAGGGCGCTACAGTTGCCATCTAGGTTTGCTTATCATCATCAAGTGCTTGTCGACTGGCGTTGACGATAGTGCTCCTTCACATCTTGAGGTCCACAACGGTATGTATCGATTTGTGAACTGATTCATTTCCGTGCATTGACACAGGAATGTCAAGAATTTTCTCGCGCTGTCTTCCTCTGATGCTCTTTTCACAAATCTTTAGGTTTGTCACAACATGTTTCAGTTTTTGTCTTCTCATAATGTTGCCATAAAATGAAGAATGTCCCTTTCTGATGTTTGTTATAAGTTGTCTTTGCAACTTAGCCTCCCTCAAAATATCAAGATTGCTCATTTTGGCTGTCCAAGGAATTTGCAGCATTCTTCTATAATACCTCATCTTCAAATTCTCCTGGGATTCTGTCACCTGTTAACTAATTGTCTATGATTCTCAGCCTTATGTTTTAACTCGCTAAGGACCGGTGTTTATTCGTCATCATGTGCCATGCCGATAAGCGTGGGTGGTCATGTTTTGCCATCTCATACGAACAGCCATGAATCAGCTCTGCATTTTTGTCTCGATTATGCCACATGGCAATCCCATCTAAATATTTACCTTTCTGTCTTCCCCGTGTTCTTTTCCCCTCAATCTTGCCAGTTGTCACCAAATTTTCCAATTTATTTATTTTCATAAGACACAATATCCATGAGGATACACAATAAATATGGAATAGCATTTTATGTGACATATATGCGTTCAACTCTCTTCTCTCTTCACCCCCCCCCCCACACACACACACACACACATACAGAGAGAGAGAGAGAGAGAGAGAGAGAGAGAGAGAGAGAGAGAGAGAGAGAGAGAGATGAACGCACGGGACTATCTGCATGTATCTATTAGATTCATTATGTACACAATATTACACTTATGTTAGTGATAGTGGAAACTACTACCAGTAGGTTGATTGATTGATTGATTGATTGATTGATTGATTGATTGATTGATTGATTGATTGATTGATCGATCTTTATTTTCAAAAATAAAGGTGACTTCCATAGGTGACTTATGTATGCATACAGTCGGTATGTAGTAATAAGTATCGAAAGAGGTGTCGGTTGAATGTGTAGGGACTCCTTGGAATTTTCAGATCTGATGGAAGGTCATTCCATAAGTGAGTACCAGAATACGCAAATATGTTTTGTGTAAGTCCAGTCTAAGCTTTGGAATAAGTAATAAATTTAAGCTTTTGCAGTTCATTGCACAAGATTGAATCAACGACAGAAGATACTCTGAGAAATTTTGATATATAATTTTATTCACTAATTTAGCTTTGTTAAAAGTGAAACGCTTTCAAAGTATATGAAGCCTTATATCATCATCAAGTGCCGTGCCCGCTGGCGAAGGCGTTCAAGGCTCTCCGTAGATCTCAGTCTTTGGTTTTTTTGGATCAACTCTGCTGCTGATATTCCTCCATGCCACGGCAATATCAATAACAATTCATCTTTTTATGTGTAAGGAAGTTATCTACAGTCGTGTAGAAGGGAAGAACTAGACGAGTATGAATTCGGAATGGCGAACTCTCTCCTCCTCTCTTCTCCTCCCTCCTCCTCCCTCTACCGCCTCCCTCCACCCTCCTCCTCTTCTTCCTCCCTCTCATCACTCTACCGACTCCCTCCTCCTTCTCCCTCTTCCTTCTCCCTCTTCCTCTCCCCTCCTCCTCCATCCTCCTCCCTCCTACTCCCTCCGCCTCCTCCCCCTCCTCCCTCATCTTCCCTCCTCCTCCCTATCCCTCCTTATCCCTCCTCCTCCTCCTGCCTCCCTCCTCCTGCCTCCTTCTCCCTCATCATCCTCACTCCTCCTTCTCCCTTCTTCTCCCTCTTCACTCTTCCTCCTCCTCCTACCTCCTCCCTCCTCCTCCCTCTACCTCCTCCTCCTCCCTCCACCCTCCTCCTCCCTTCTCCTCCTCTTCCTCCTCCTTTTCCTTCCTCCTCCTCCTCCCTCTACCTCCTCCTCCCCCTACCTCTTTCCTCCTCCCTCCTCCTCCTCTTCCACCTCCCTTTCCTTCCTCCCCTCCTCATTCTCCCTCCTTCCTCTCCCTCCTTCCTCCTCCTCCTTCCTTCTTCTCCCTCTGCCTCCTCCCTCCTCATATCCCCTCCTCCTCCCTCCTCCTCCTTCTCCTCCTCCCTCCTTCTCCTCCTCTCCCCTCCTCCTCCTACCCTCTTCCTCTTCCCCTCCTCCCTCTTCCTCCTCCATCCTCCTCCTCCCTCTTCCTCCTTCCTCCTCCTCCCTCGTCCTCCCTCTCCCTCCTCCATCCTCCTCCTCCCTCTTCCTCCTCCTTCTTCCTCCTCCTTCCTTCTCCTCCCTCCTCCTCCTCCTACCTCCTCCCTCCTCCTCCCTCCTCCCTTTTCCTCCCTCCTCCTCCCTCTACATCCTCCCTCCTCCTCTCCACTCTTCCTCCTACCCTCTTCCTCTTCCCCTCCTCTCTATCCCTCCTCCTCCCTTCACATTCCTCCTCCTCCCTCTTCCTCCTCCTCCCTCCTCCTCCTCATCCTTCCTTCTCCCTCCTCCTCCTTCTTCCCCCATCCTCCTCCCTCCTCCCCCTCCTCCTTCCTCCTCCTCCCTCTCCTCCTCCTCACTCCTCCTCCTCCCTCTACCTCCTCCCTCCTCCTCCCTTCACATTCCTCCTCCTCCCTCTTCCTCCTCCTCATCCCTCCTCCTCCCTTCTCCTCCTCCCTCCTCCTCCTCCCTCTACCTCCTCCTCCCTTCACATTCCTCCTCCTCCCTCTTCCTCCTCCTCCCTCCTCCTCCTTCTTCCTCCCTCCTCCTCCTCCCTCCTCCCCATCCTCCTCCCTCCTCCTCCCTCTCCTCATCCTCACTCCTCCTCCTCCCTCCTCCTCCCTCTACCTCCTCCCTCCTCCTCCCTTCACATTCCTCATCCTCCCTCTTCCTCCTCCTCCCTCCTCCTCCTCCCTCCTCCTCCTCTCTCCTCCTCCCTCCTCCTCATCACTCCTCCTCCCTCCTCCTCCTTCTTCCTCCCTCCTCCTCCCTCCTCCCCCTCCTCCCTCTCCGCCTCCCTCTACCTCCTCCTCCTCCTCCCTCTACCTCCTCCCTTCACATTCCTCCTCCTCCCTCTTCCTCCCTCCTCCTCCTCTCTCCGCCTCTCTCCTCCTCCTCCTCCCTCTACCTCCTGCCTCCTCCTCCCTTCACATTCCTCCTCCTCCCTGCTCCTCCTCCCTGCTCCTCCTCCCCTCCTCCCCCTCCTTCTCCTCCTTCTCCTCCTCATTCTCCCTCTTCCTCCTCCCTCTTCCTTCTCCCTCCGCCTCCTCCCTCCTCCTATTCTCTCCTCCTCCTCCCTCCTCCTCCCTCTCCTCCTCCTGCTCCCTTCTCCTCCTGCGTTCTCCTCCTCCCTCCTCCTCCCTCTTCCTCCTCCCTCCTCCTCGCCTCCTCCTCCACACTACTCCTCCCTCCTCCTCCTAATCCCTCCTCCTCCCTCCTATTCCTCCCTACTCCTCCCTCCTCCTCCCTCCTCCACCTCCCTCTTCCTCCTCCCTCCTCCATTTACCCAAGACAGACAGACAGTCAGACAGATAGTCGGGAACGGGATCTTATATGACTACTTATATAATTTAAATGAGATGCTCTCCACCATGGGCTGGGCCGGGTCAGACAGACAGACAGATAGATAGATAGACAGACAGACAGACAGACAGACAGACAGACAGACAGACAGACAGACAGACAGACAGACAGTCGGGAACGGGAACTTATATGACTACTTATATGAATTAAATGAGATTCTCCCCACCAGGAGTTGGGCGATGCCGGGCCGGGTCAGACAGACAGACAGATAGATAGTCGGAACGGGAACTTATATGACTACTTATATGAATTAAATGAGATTCTCCCCATCAGGGTCTGGGCGAAGACGGGCCGGGTCAGACAGACAGACAGACAGACAGATAGACAGACAGATAGACAGACAGATAGACAGACAGACAGACAGACAGACAGACAGACAGATAGTCGGTAACGGGAACGAGAACTTATATGACTACTTATATGAATTAAATGAGATGCTCCCCACCAGGGTCTGGGCGAAGCCGGGCCGGGTCAGCTAGTTACTGTATAATTTTCACTTTCAGCGTGCTTTATGCCAGAAACTAGACGTACAGCTCTGTTTTGAAGAGAACACAGTCGTTTCAAATAACGAAGATGAGGAAGGTGCACTATTGGAATGTCCCGAGTTCTGTAATGTAGTTTCTTGACTCAACTCAACTCAATACAGCTCACCTCAACTCAGCTCAGATCAGTGATCTCTTACAGAAGACATCGAGCCATTTTGCTTAAATTGTATAGAAAACGTCTTAGAATACATTTTAATCAAAAAGAAAAGG
This sequence comes from Cepaea hortensis, assembly GCA_963921405.1. Taxonomy (NCBI): domain Eukaryota; kingdom Metazoa; phylum Mollusca; class Gastropoda; order Stylommatophora; family Helicidae; genus Cepaea; species Cepaea hortensis. Next base: position 106,565,482 of record OY992885.1, read on the forward strand.
AACATTAAACATTATTTAAGGTAAGAGGCGGAAATGAAACTGTCTGGCAGAGAGCAACGTCTCTTGCCAACTGAAACACAATGTCCACAAACAAGGCTCACCTTCAAGTTTATGGACACTGGGTACCGCAGACCTCATGGGACCAGGGAAACAGAAGGGGTGTTTAGGGTTGAAGACCAAGGTGGGGATATCGGAGGAGCTGCAGCAACAATAGTGGTAATAGCAGCCATTGCAGCAGTAGCATAATACTATTAATGAAGAAGAAGAAGAAATCAAATCAAATCAAATCAACTTTATTTTCAAAGGGTAACAAATTGGGCACGCAGGCCCGTCTTACATTCGGCCCTTCCAATCACTCGTCTTTCGTTCATCAAGAGAATTATACATTTACATAGGAAGAAAGATAAACATTGTGAAATGAATGTTGTAAACATAATCAAGACAAATTACCATGTTATGAGGCCCATCTCCCACCTATCCATACATCACCCCACCCACACCCACACACACACACCCAGGGACACATACATACCCCACCAAGCAACCCATCCCCCTCCCGCACATCCCCCACCCACACACTCTGCCCTCACCTGTTCCCCCAACCAAAACACATTCGCCACCCACAAAAATCCCCCACCAACCCACACATCCCACGCCCACCCACATACACATCCTAACCCACACATCCTCTCCCCCACCCACACCTCCAACCACCCATCCCCCAGCCACATCTCCATCGACCACATATTCCCCACACACGCACACACATCCCCCACCAACCCACACATCGCACATCCACTCACACATCCCCAAACCATACACACACATTTACACCAACTGACATCTCCCTACCCCGACACACACACACATCTCCCTAACCACCTATACATCCCCAATCCACTCACACACACCCCACCACCCACACGTACATCCTCCACCCACCCACACATGCCCTAACCCAATCTCCCACCACACACACCCCACCTGCACATCACATACATCCTCTACCACGCAATATTCCCAACCCACACACCGCAAACATATCCCTCACCAACACATCCCACACCCACATACCACCATACATCCCCACCTACACACCACACATATATCCCCCACCCACATACCACACAATATTCCCACCCACATCCACACAGATACCCTGACCCATCCACCCCACATACCCCACCACATACCCCACCCACACAATATCCCCAACCAACACACCACGCGCCTCTCCCCACCCACACATGCATTTCCCACACATCCACCAACACACACTCACTCACGCACACATCCTCCACTACGCACCCATACACCCCCACCCACCCCCAACCAAACATCTCTCGATCACAATACTCCTACCCACACACATCCTCCACCCACTCACGCATCCCGCCCGGACACATACACATCCCTCACCCACCTACACATCCCTAAGCCACTCCACACCCCCACCACCCACACATACTTCTCCCAACCACCACACACCCCCTACTCACCCACACATATCCCCCACTCATACACACATTCCTCGCACCCATCACACACATCCCCCACACCACACACAAACGCCCACCCACATACACATCCTCACCCATACCACCACAAACATACCTCCCATCGACACACCATGCACACATCCCCCACCAACACACCGTGTTGAAGAAGAAGAAGAAGAAGAAGAAGAAGAAGAAGAAGAAGAAGAAGAAGAAGAAGAAGAAGAAGAAGAAGAAGAAGAAGAAGAAGAAGAAGAAGAAGAAGAAGAAGAAGAAGGGGGAGGAGGAGGAGGAGGAGGAGGAGGAGGAGGAGGAGGAGGAGGAGGAGGGGGAGAATTAGGAGGAGGGGAGAGTGGAAATAGAAAAATGAGAAGGAAAACAAAGGAGCAATAGGTGCAGGAAGAGAAGAAGAATATGAAGGTGGTAGTATGAGTAGAAGTTGGCAAAAGATGAGGAGGAAAAGAAGACGAAAAAGTCCATTAAACTTAATAGAAAATCAACAACAACAAATCACTCACTGGCAGCTCCAAGTACAAAATGCTTGATGTCAGGTTCCATCTTCAAAGTCTGTCAACTGGAAGTATTCGATCAGCAACTCTCCACGGACCTGCAGTTGAGTACAACAAATTCGCAGCACATCTCGCTCACCATTCTGTCCGTGCTACATTCAGCATTACTACAACATGTAGCTTGAATAATTTCCTTATTGTTAAAAAAACAACATTTCGTTTTATTGTCAAATCTCTGGAAATTATTTTATCTTTCTGAAAGGCTAAATAAATGGAGTAATATAATTTGAACAGAATGTTTTGTAAATACACAATTATAATGATTGCAAAATGATATTACAAATTGAAATGTTATTTCAGAAACGATTATTTATGTACTTTCCAAATGTGAGGGGTAATTTTTGAAAACATAAACTCACTTTCCCGGTTTATTTCTGTGAAAATTTGATTTAATTTTTTAAGTTGATGTAATGTTTTATCAGTGTATTCGTCCGCGTGTTGAAATATGTTTTGCCAGTATTTTTTATTTGATAGTTAATTATTAGTTGTTACTGTATCACTATTGACAGTACCGTGAACCAGGGTGATGACGTAGCCAGCTCGCTGGTCTTCCAGCCAATGAGCGTGTGTTCGAATCCACGGCCCCCTGGTCTTCAATGTCGACTTTACTTAAAATGGGTACCTGGAAATGTGTTGGGAAGTAAAGATCGCCGGCGTGATACTGATCACGTCGCCATGAGTACCTCTTCTTCTTTTGCCTTCTATGTCCACTGGAGCATAGGTCCTAGCTCCCCTCCCCCCCCCCACCCCTATCTGTAGTTACCCCATGCAGCTCTGTCCATGCCCGTCCCTTATTCTTCATGTCTGTTGCTACTTCTCTTCTCCATGGGTTTCTATGCCTCCTCCAGGGGCGTCACTAGGGGGGTGCGGGGGGTGCGGGCCGCACCGGGTGACACCATCAAGGGGTGACACCAAAATAAAAAAATTGCAAATTTGACAAAGCAGACATAGCAAAATAACAAAAATTTAACTTTGTCCGAGTTTGTCGAAGTTCTTTATTTATGTTTTACCTGAAGTATTGAAGTTATATTGTTCAATTTGTTTTCTTTCTGATGTCCTTATGAACTTTTTGACTTATTTTACAAACATTACTATATGCGATTATATATGGTACAGGAACACTCGGAAGAAGACCATGGTGAAAGTCTAGAGGGGTGACACCAAGAGTTTACCGCACTGGGTGACACCAACCCCAGTGACGCCACTGCTCCTCTATATCTTTTGTTCCTGTGGGTTCCAGACTAAGGCTTTTATAGTTATACTATTCTCGAGATTTTTCTACTGTGTGGCTTACACGGTGCCGGCGTCTTTTCTTCACCTCTTGGGTGATTTGTATTTGTCTCCATGAGCTTCACGGGCAGCTGTACTGCTTCCTTACATTTCTTCGTGTCGTTTAGCCATTTGTCTTTGGCTTTGTTACATTTCTTTGTGTAGGTTAGTCATTTCTTTTTAGCTTCTTCACATTTATTCTTGTATTTTAGCCGTAAATTTTTACGTTTCTTCGCGTGGTCTAGTCATTTCTCTTTAGTTATCTTACATTTCTTCTTGTAGTTTAGCCATTTCTCTATATCTTCTTCACATTTCTTTTCTTGGTTTAGCCGTTTCCCGTTAGCTTCCTTAAATTTCTTCTTGTAGTTTATCTGTTTCTCTTTAGCTCCCTTACATTTCTTCTTGTAGTTTATCCATTTCTCTTCAGCTTCCTTATATTTCTTCGTGTAGTTTAGCTGTTTTTCTTTCGCTTCCTTACATTTTCTCGTTTCGTTTAGCCGTTTCTTTTTAGCTTCCTTATATTTTCTCGTTTCGTTTAGCCGTTACTCTTTAGCTTTCTTACATGTCATCTTCTCGTTGAGCAATAGATATTTTATCTTTATTATATTTCTTCTTTGTTTTTTTAAACAAGCAGTTTCTCTTTATGTGTTTACATTTCCTCTTTTTGTTGAACAGATTCTCTTCAGCTGCATTACATTTCTTCTTTTCGTCGAGCCTCATTTCTGTAGCTGCCTTACATTTCCTCTTTTCGTTGAGCCACTTCTCTCTGACTTTATTACTTTTCCTCATTTCGTTGTGCCTTTTCTCCTCAGCTTCCTTGCATTTTCTCGTTATTTCCCCACTCAATTTTTGTCACTTCTTGTCATCAATCTTTGCAAAATCTCAATTCCACAAGATGTAAATTTCTTATGCGATCCAGTTTAAATCTTCTTCTATTCTTTTCGTTTCTCTAGTTTGTGAACATTTTCTGGCATTGACATCTCAAAGCATTTATTCAATTCCTGCAAAATCCCTTCTGTCGATTGGAGGCCATCGAGTGCGTCAGATTTGTTCATTGCAGATATGGCGTACTTTCTCGCATCTCTTCATCTCCAGCATCATTATTTTTTTTTTTCATTTCCGCTTTCTCTCCTATGCTTTTCAGAGTCAAGTTGAGAACAACTCTCCGGACAAAGTCATTGTGTTGGCAGGTACAAAAAGGCATTCCTTGCTTGTGTTACATCGTTAATCCACTCCGTGCTGATCCTGGGTCGTGTTGTGTTTCCATTGTATCCAGGTCACCGCTCATCTGTCTTCGTGGTATTTGAACTATTTGCTTGACTTAATTGTCTGCTATTGAGGTCCGCATGGCTGCGTGGATAAGAGCCCGTGCTCTTAACTTCCGGTGTGCTGTTGCCGAGGTAGCGGGTTCAACCCCTACACCGGTCAGTTGGACAAAAATGTTGACTTATGTATGTACACACATACACGCACTTTCTACTACTACAACTATCACGGCTGCCATTGATGCGTGTTTTTTTTTTTTTTTTTTTTGCATATCTTTTTTACAGGACATCGCTGTCAACACCAGAATTTCACTGCTGTTGTTGATGTCTTGGCAAGTTTACGTTCAGAAGTTTGCCGTTGCTTTCTGAACGACCGGCTCCCATACCAATTCGTTAAAACCCAGCGCAGCGCGGTCTGCTGCCAAATCGCGCGCAGCAGTGTTTATAACGCAGGTAAGCGGGATTACGAACCATCGCTGCTTACACAGCCCAAATTACTACAAGTATAATAATACTCTTTCTTTTTTCAATATTGCTTTCCAAACGCAATGGCAAACAAGTAAACCACCATTGTCTAAAAAAAAATCACTAACAGCCTAACAAGCTGGAGTTGATTGCGACGTCTTGTAAACAATATAGAACTAACTTTTAATATTATTGCAATTACTGGAATCTGTACGAACTGTGTGGTTAACATAGTTACCTGCCGGCCCGGCTGTCCTATGTTCGAATCTCCATTGATGCAGTTATCTCAGGTAACCTAAACTCCTAGGTCGAGTAAGCTTAAAATGGGTACCAAGGGATGTTGTGGGAAATAAAGGCGGTCAGTGAGATATTGATAACATTATCCATCGAAGGTTGGTTGGTCTATACAAATATTTTTTTATGTTGCATATCCCTTGCAGGACGTTGCAGTCAACACCAGCATTTTTCAGCTGCTGTTGATGTACTAGGCAAGTTTTACGTTCAGTAGTTTGCCATTGCTTTCTGAACGACCGGCTCCCATACCAGCACGTTATAACACAACGCGACACGGTCTGCTGCACAAATTGGTAGCAGCTGAGTTTCGAACGCCTGGTACCCGGCTCACGAACCGCGTTCGCATGCCTTTGGCCACGGAGACCGGTTATACAAATATAGGACTAGCATAATACGCCCAGTGTGCCTTAGGAATTGTACACACGCCCTTTACTTGTTTACCTGCGGTTACTTCTTTAGCTGCTATAACTATTACTACAGCTGTACCAGCTGTAACTGCTGTTACCACAACTACTACAACTACTACAACTACTACTACTGTTACAACTACTACTAACTCTGCCACTTCTACGACTACTACTACTAATAGTACAGCTGCTGCTACTGCGACTACTACTACCACTACAACTGCTACTGCTACAAACAATACCACAGTAGCTACCGCTGCAACAACCGCTATCACTGCTATTAGTAATACTACTACTACTACTACTACTACTACTACTACTACTACTACTACTACTACTACTACTAATACTACTACTACTACTACTACTACTACTACTACTACTATCACAATTACTACCACTACTACTACTACTACTACTACTACTACTACTACTACTACTACTACTACTACTACTACTACTACTACTACTACTACTACTACTACTACTATTATTATTATTATTACTACTATCTCATTCTTAAAACACAGACATCTCACATTTCAAACATAGACAACTCACATTTTAAACATTGACAACTCACATTTATTGTAACATAGGCACGTCATATTTTTGCAATATAGGCAAATAAATTTTTGAAACATAGAAAACTCACATTTTTTAAACATGGACAATTCAAATTTTAAACATAGACAACCCATATTCTTGAAGCAAAGACAACCTACATTCCTGGAACATAGAGAACCTCATTCATGGAACATAGACATCCTACATTCGTGGAACATAGACAGCCTATATTATTGAAGCATATACACCCTACATTCGTGGAACATAGACAGCCTATATTATTGAAGCATATACACCCTACATTCGTGGAACATAGACAGCCTATATTATTGAAGCATATACACCCTACATTCGTGGACCATAGACAATCTACATTCGTGAAACACAGACAACCTACATTCGTGGACCATAGACAACCTACATTCGTGAAACACAGACAACCTACATTCGTGGACCATAGACAACCTACATTCGTGAAACACAGACAACCTACATTCGTGGACCATAGACAACCTACATTCGTGAAACACAGACAACCTACATTCGTGGACCATAGACAACCTACATTCGTGAAACACAGACAACCTACATTCGTGGACCATAGACAACCTACATTCGTGAAACACAGACAACCTACATTCGTGGACCATAGACAACCTACATTCGTGAAACACAGACAACCTACATTCGTGGACCATAGACAACCTACATTCGTGAAACACAGACAACCTACATTCGTGGACCATAGACAACCTACATTCTTGGAACGTGGACAACTCACATTCTTAGAACATAGACAACCCACATTTGTAGATAATAGACAATCCATGTACTAAGGATGTTAACAGCCCACATTCTGAACACCCAGACACCTCACTTGTTTAGACATTCCTGACAAGAGTAACACTTTAATATGAGGTACAAGAGGAAGGCTAACCAGTGAAATATCAGAGAGAAGGTTCTGGATAACCAGGCATGGTGTTATGCTGCTAATCATTTCCCCAACAGATTAGCACCTGCTCCTTGGTGAAGGAGTTACGGGCGCAGTTATAATCCCGCATATCCAAGTTCGAAACACAGCTGTGGGCGAATTGGCAGCAAACCCCCTTAAACTGCTACGTCCTGTAAAGGATATGCAACTAACATTTTTTTAAAATATATTAGCACCCGAATGCCAGAACCATGTGGACAAACATGAGCAGTCGTGTGAACTAATGATAAACGGAGCTTTCTTTCATTTCTACCCTTTATTCATAGACTTCTCTATGTGCAAATCAATACTTATGAACGTATTTCTCATTTTGAGATATGCTCGTATTTACTAGAACCTGGCATCGATGTGGACAAGGATGGAAAAGACGCGATGAATGCAATACGCATACTAGTTAATATGGTAATATAATAATTCGACATTCATGTTATGTATGGCAGGAGCGAGAAAGAGAAAATATCCAAGGCAGATTTAATGCATATTGTTTGGCAAAGGTCAACAGAAGACGCATTTGCAAATCATGAAACGAAGCTGTGTGTTTAATGAATAGCATGCGTGGATTTGAACATCCCAGCGTATTTCAGCCGGGTATTTTATGGTCAGTGCTGCCCAGAACGTTAAGAGCTTCCTTTATATATATTTATATCTATATAAAATGCGCGCGCGTCTGTGTGCGTATGTTTGTGTGTGTGTCACTAGTTCTATTCTCTAACTCTACTGCGAAGTTTATAATGAGAGAGTTCAATGAGGGGATAGAAATACCAGTTCAGGGTTATGATGTAAACAATCTACGCCATGCAGATGACACAGTATTGACAATTGGAAATGTAAAATATCTCCACCAAATTTTGAACATTGGGGAAATATATATTACATAACCATAACTTGCCTTCAGGATTAAGAAAAATGAAACAATGGACACATCAAAGAAAAAGATAACTACATTCTACGAGCAATAATTTATTGCATAAATAAATCGAAGCTTAGAGGGACTTATAATCAGATTGCCACTGGAACTATTAGTGTTGGAACTCTTCGCTGGCTGTTGAGGATGGGGACGGAGCACTTATGGGAATGCCCCGAATGCTGTGATGTCGATTCCTAAATCAATCAATCAATCAATCAATCGAAGCTTTAAATATACGTTGCTCCCCCGATGTGTCTCCACCTTGCCGTGGTGGGGGAGCTTGCGTGTCCCATCGACCCCATGTGCTTGCCGATGGGTGAAAAACTACATATCGGACAGCATATGGGATAGGGACCAGACTAAGAGAGACACAACCTGCTGCTCTGCAGGTGAGACTGAGGATAGCAGTCTAAAATTTAAATCAGGCGCACGAAGGCAGAAGTTCTTGGTCCGGACAAAACACTAAAGGCTCCCTGTCGAGGGCTGTGGCTGAACGCCTCTAAGCCACAAACCCTCGGACCTGAGAGCCGGGCCGATAGGCACCTCTCGAAAAATAAAGGCGTGATACTGAGCAAGCTACATACTCAGGTCTGATAGAAGTTCGAAGGCTCTCAGCTGGGGGATATGAGAGATTCCCGGATGAGAGGCCAGGCCGTTTCTCGTTCACCGCTGCACGAAGGTAAGGTGCTGATCCGGCAGCACAAGTAGCCTACCTCGTGAGCGAGTACAAAAAGTCAAAAAGTGCCCCAGTCGAAGAAAGTGGCTGCGAAAACTGTATCTAACTCATAGAGAGTGTAGACAAAAGTGGAAGAACGTCTCAATAACGCAAAATGGAACGCACGGCGAGCGAACCTATTGCGTGGTCCGAAGTCAAAAGCGTGGGTGTCGCTTGCAGTCTGACCGTCCCTGGTGTGTGCTTGAGCGATCAGTGGCAAACGAGTTGCCCAACACATGGAAGTGAGGAACTAAAGCAGCCATGAGCAGGACGTGGCAACTCCTCGGGTGAGCCCAGTCACAGAGCAATATGTGCCGGCTCTGCAATTATGGAAGCCTCCTTGGATAGCGAGGGAATGCTCATGGTCTGCCCCTGCCTTCCCTTGAGGGCCGACCACGATGTCGTTCATCGTTCTATCTTGACCAGCTGAGATGTTAGCGACATCACAACAGTCCAACGTGCCTCGAAACCAGAGGATGGCTAACCTCATTAAAAAATGCCCGTTGAAGTCGGAAGTATCGTCCTACGGGTGGCAAACTAAAAATTGACACTACGCAATTACGTCCGAGTGAAATGTCTCGTCCGAATGTCTCTCGCGCTAGGAACAGCTCTGACTACCTAATTTCCGAATGCCGCTCTTGTTCGGAACAGCTCTGACTGGGTAGTTTTCCGAATGTCTGTTGAGCCTGGAAAAGCTCTGATGGGCGCAACGACAAGCACATGTCCGAAAACTCGATGAGTGGATGCCATCTGCAAACCTGTCTGGTTTGTGCGGGAATGACCCGGGGAAACGAAATGACCAATATATTGAAGTGAGGATTTAAAGCAGCCATGAGCAGGACGTGACGATCTCCCTCGGTGAGCCCAGATCCAGGGCGTTATGTGTCGGCCCTGCAACTATGGAAGCAACCTTGGATGGCGGAAAATGCTATGGACTGTCCCTGCCTTCCTTTGAGCGATGACCGTTGTCTTCGACCATTCCACCTTGGCCAGCATGGTTGCAGATGGCGCCACAAAAGTGAGAGTCTCCCAGGAATGCTACCTGGTCAAAAATGCACGCTAAAGTCGATGTGTTGGCCTACGGGTTTCGGCCCAAGGGCGCATAACAGACACACCGCAATCACATCTGAAAAAACACTCCGGATGAACGAAAAGAAGAAGAATATACGTTGATTCCAGTCATAACTATATCAACAGAAGGAATTCCTGCTCAGTGTTAGACTTCCGTTGATATAACGTTCCACACATTCGCGCAATGTCATATTTCAGCTAAAGTTGCATTCATGTTGTCAGATAACATGATATATAACTCTGCAGTATGCACCTGACGAGATGCAATGAAAAATGCCAGGCAATAAATCGTGCAACATTTTATTGAACAATATAAAATAACACAAAGTAATGCAGCTTTACAGAACAGAATTACGAAAAACACGGAACGTTGGGGCGACTAGCCTTTTTCAGCAAACAAATACATAAACAAAACACAACATATTTGCTGATGAAGGCTAGTCGCCGCAACTTCCTGTGTTTTTCCTAATTCTGTTCTGTAAAGCTGCATTACTCTGTGTTATTTAATATTGTGTATATTTCCCCAGCTTTACCGCAGTTCCACTAATGTTATTCAATATGTTATTGATGGCGTCTGTTTTTAAAAAAGATAACACTAAAATGTCACATAACAATATCAGAGACACTGCCTACTCAAGCCAATAAAATCTAAATGCCTACGCACTATCATTTAGACAAGTCGTGAAATGGATTAAAAGCAGAATATGCCAGACAATTTTAAGTTTCATATGTAATATTTTTCTTTTGTATGTTGCATATCCCTTACAGGACGTTGCAGTCAACACCAACATTTTTCAGCTGCTGTTGATGTACTAGGCAAGTTTTACATTCAGTAGTTTACCATTGCTTTCTGAAAGACCAGCTCACATACCCCTGAAAGTTACCGTGGTGGCGCGATCCGCTGCCGAATCTCGCGCAGCTGTTTTTCAAACGTGGATATACAAGATTAAGAACAACGTCGTTAACACCTTGGCCAAGGAGACTCTTGATTTATGTAGTTGAAATACCTCGTTTCTTCCCAACTTTATAACTATTCATGTTGATTTATGTAGTTGAAATACCTCGTTTCTTCCCAACATTATAACTATTCATGTTGATTTATGTAGTTGAAATACCTCGTTTCTTCCCAACATTATAACTATTCATGTTGATTTATGTAGTTGAAATACCTCGTTTCTTCGCAACATTATAACTATTCATGTTGATTTATGTAGTTGAAATACCTCGTAAAACCAGCAAGTGCAGTTATTATACGGCATTCTAATACTGTCATGCGCGGTCCGGCTAACTATCAAAGCCTGTCTTTGTCGTCCGCTATTAGAGTAAAAGACTGGCAATTTAATGATCAGATCATGTCGGCATACAACACCTGATGGCCTTTGCATATCACTGCTAGCTGGTAGATACCTGATGTTGTTGTTGTTGTTGTTGTTGTTGTTGTTGTTGTTGTTGTTGTTGTTGTTGTTGTTGTTGTTGTTGTTGTTGTTGTTAGTGTTGTTGTTGGTGTTGGTGTTGTAGTTATTTCTGTTGCTGTTGTTGTTGTTGTTGCTGCTGTCGCTGCTGCAGCTGTTATTGTTGTTGTTGCTGCTGCTGTTGTTATCGCTGCTGCAGCTTTTGTTGCTACGGCTGCTGTGGTTATTGCTGTTGCTATTGTTGTTACTGTTGCTATTGTTTATGTTGATGCTGTTGTTGTTGTTGTTGTTGTGGTGGTGGTGGTGGTTGTTGTTATTGCTGTTGCTATTGTTGTTGCTGTTGCTACTGTTTCTGTTGATGTTGTTGTTGTTGTTGTTGTTTCTGCTGCTGCTGTTTTTGTTGCTGTTGCTGCTGCTGCGAGTTTTATTGCTGCTGCTGTTGGTGGTTTTTTTTGTGTGTGGTAGTAGTGATGGTAATGATGGTGGTGGTTGTTTTTGTTGTTGTTGTGATAGTGGTGGTGGTGGTGGTGGTGGTGGAGGAGGTGGTGGTGGTGGTTGAAATTCTCCAATATTCTATCAATCAGTGTTGATTTATATAGTTGAAATACCTCGCCATAGTTCTACAGCTTATTGACGGCCACAATCTCCACTCGATCCACCATGACACCCCTGATATAGAGTCAGAACCTGCCAGGCTGTCTAGTCTCTCATTCCCCCCACGACACCCACACGTGCCTATATTATCAATAAGGCGTAACTTGGCTGCCCCAGGCTGTGAAATAAGCCTTTGACGTACAGTATTTTGAGAACTCCTGATTAGGCAGACAGTTGCTATATCCCTGTTCTGTGCATCTTGTCTGCATGATCTTGATGTTTGGCTGTGTTTATGTTCTGTGGGTATCCGTGCACTGAATCTGTGTCATGTATGGTTATTTATCGCATATGCAGCTGTCTCAATTTTTCAATTGTTATTGAGTTCTACATATATCTCCATTGAGCCTGAAATAATCTGCGATTATTTGTGGATAACTTGTGAAATCAAGGGGAAGTAAATTGTTACCTGTGCAGAATTAATTCTATGAAATAAGCAGAACATTGTTTGATGTTTCGGGTGCGAAATCTTACTCAGGGTTCAAGGAAAATATACAATAATGTTTTGTGGTCACATAGTGTATAATGTATAAATTAACCTGAAGTTCTCAGGGTTCATTTCCCTTTTAAAGATACATTTCCTCTAACTCGGATAATAAGTCGTGTGTATCCGAGGGAAAGATAGCTGAAAAGAAACCTGGTTAAATCACAAGTGTGGAGTATATGGTATATTTGAAGGCCAAATTGTACTAATATTTCATAATACATTGCCGGGATCTGTAAGATAATTCCTTCGCCTTGTCAGACGTAGACACTGCAGATACCTAGGGCATGAGAATGCAAACATATTGTTTGCGCTCACTCGCTTTGTGCTCAAGCGTATTCCATACACGGTACTTCTACTAGCGCTGGACTGAATTTTGTGTGTGGATTAGCTTTCCCTATTACCAGTGTCCCTCGCCATCAGGCGAACCTACTGCGACTTCATTACTTTTAATTTACGTGCTCAAGTCAAGGACGAGACGTGAACATTTCAGTAAGTTGTGTGGAGATTGATGAACCCACTACCTCAACATCAGCACATCGGATAATTAAGAACGTTAGCTCTTATCCATTCGGCCACTCTGATCTCCTTGGGGCAGTAGACATGGCTAGAGATCGAGCGGCGTTTCGGCGCGCCGTGATGGGAGAAATGTTCTGCAAATAACCTGATACATCATGATGATGATGATGATGATGATGATGATGATGATGATGATGATGATGATGATGATGATGATGATGATGATGATGATGATGTAATGCAAATATGCAAAACCGGTCTCCCTGGTGAAGAGTTTAACAACATTTTTCGTAATCCTGTATATCCACGTGGGGAAAACAGCAGTAGCGAGAATCGGCAGCGGTCGTTCAGAAAGCAATGGCAAACTACTGAACGTATAACTTGCCTAGTACATCAACAGCGCTGAAAGATGCTGGTGTTGACTTGCAACGTCCTGTAAGGGATATACAACATTTAAAATAAAAATGCAAATATCGGTACAATTGTCTCGGAGCAGTCATAAGATCTGATGGGAGATGCATTGAAGAGATTAGAACAAGAATTGCCATTGCGAAGGTAGCATTTAGCAAGATGAAAAACATACTGACCAACAAAAAGATATCAATTGAAACGAGAAAAAGAGTGTTGATATGCTACATAGAACCTATACTTTTGTATGGATGTGAAGCGTGGACAATAAGTAGTCAAGCTGAAAAACAGCTAATGGCTGTGGAAATGTGGTTTCTGAGGAGAATGCAAAGAATACCATGGACAGATAGAAAAACCAACGAACAAGTCCTTCAAGAAACAAATGAAGATCGTAAACTGATTAGAGTCATTAGACGTAGACAGTCAATATTTTTTGGGCATGTTATGAGAAGAAATGAATTGGAGAACTTGGTGGCAACTGGCAAGATCGAAAGGAGGAGACCAAGGGGAAGACCTAGAAGCAAATACCTGGATGGCTTGGCCTGGTGGCATGGTCGAAACAGGAACACAGAGCTGATCCACGACTCTGGTGATCGAGCGAGATGGCAGAACAAGACCGCCCACGCTTATCGGCATGGCACATGATGGATGGATTAAGAACAAACATCTTGTACGAACGAAGAAGAACACCCCAAGACCACGGTTACAGCAGACAACCGTCCATCCGTTACGCACCCACGGCTTCTGTAAAGTGCGTCCCTGTAATCCTGTTCCACAGAACGATCCTATCTTGACCTTAAGATGTACTTTAACAATACATTAATTGTTTCGTTCAGTTTGATTTACTTTTCATTATCACCATAAGCAAGCGTCATACAATGCCATGGTAACAGAGGTCACACGCTAACCTGTGAGGGAGAATACAATGAAAATTCCACCGTTAGCTGCCTGGCTTTTCCGCAGTCGTTGTGCGATTTCTCACGCTTCATTGATTCTGGAATGGACTGCCTGTCGCTGTGAGCTCCTGGCAATGCAAGTTCTGATTTAACTTGAGTTATTTCACCCTTGAATGCCTTCAGCAACTGCCCCGACCAGAAACTCTGCTAATGGCGTTTGATGTTATCGATTTTGTGTGCACCAGTGCGCAGTTTGTCACAAGTAATACTGGATATTTCTCGTCTCAGTGACTCCATGGCCTGGAGTTATACATTCATGGCTGTTGTAGCTACTCGAAATCCAGGTTGTGGCAATGCTTCAGCACACCGAGTGTCTATAAGAAACAAATGAGTATCTTGGAAACAAAGTAACCCACAAAATGTCATTGAAGTAACAAATCTCGGGTATTTATAATGTCATCAGCACCACCGAGTGTCTTGCCGGCTGGCGTGAGCGAGCATGCCTCTCGACAAATTGCTATCTCCGATGGCATAGATCAATTTGTGTGTTGACTCCCTTCCGTGCCGTGAAGCAAAACAGTCAAGAATTTGCTCGTGTTGTCTTCCTCTGTCTCTCTATCTGCAAATCTTTCCGGTTGTCACATGTTCCAGGCTTTGTCTTCTCGTATTGTGTAGTCAAACATTGATGACTGTTTCTTTCTGATGTTTGTCTTCTGCTGCGAATCCTGGACAATTTGTAAACAGGCGAAATATATCCCTGGAAGCCTTAAAGATGTGGTTTTATAGAAGAATGCGGACAATTAATTGGACACTACTACTACTACTACTACTACTACTACTACTACTACTACTACTACTACTACTACTACTACTACTACTACTACTACTACTACTACTACTACTGCTGCTGCTGCTGCTACTACTACTACTACTACTACTACTACTACTACTACTACTACTACTACAATTACTACTACTACTACTACTACTACTACTACTACTACTACTACAAAAACAACAACTACTACTATTCCTACAACTACTACTACCACTAGTACAGCTACTATTGCTACTCCTAAAACTACTAGTACCATTACTACTACCACTACTACTACTACTACTACCACTACTACTACTACTACTACTACCACCACCACTACTACTACTACTACTACTACTACTACTACTACTACTACTACTACTACTACTACTACCACTACTACTACCACCACTACTACCACTTCTACTACTACTACTACTACTACTACTACTACCACTACTACTACCACTACTACTACTACCACTACTACTACTACCACTACTACTACTACCACTACTACTACTACTACTACTACTACTACTACTACTACTACTACCACTACTACTACTACTACTACTACTACTACTACTACTACCACTACTACTACTAATACTACTACTACCACGTCTACTACTACTACTACTACTACCACTACTACTACTACTACTACTACTACTACTACCACTACTACTACCACTACTACAACCACCACTACTACTACTACTACTACTATTACTACTACCACTACTACTACTACTACTACTACTACTACTACTACTACTAATACTACTACCACCACTACTACTACCACTACTACCACTACTACTACTACTACTACTACTACTACAATTACTACTATCAATACTACTACCAATATTAATACCATTACTACCACTACTACTACTACTACTACTACTACTACTACTACTACTACTACTACTACTACTACTACTACTACTACTATTACTACTTCTACTACTACTACTACTACTACTACTACTAATACTACTACTACTACCACTACCACTACTACTACCACTACTACCACCACTACTACCACTACTACTACTACTACTACTACTACTACTACTACTACTACTACTAACACTACTACTACCAATACTAACACCACTACTACTACCACTACTACTACTACCACTACTACTACTACTACTACTTTTACAACTACCACTACCACTACTACTAACCTACTACTACCACTCTTACTACATACCTGGGGATGGTGAACGCAGTTTCAAAATAACAACATACTGGGTTCAAAGTCAGGCGCAATAGATTTTGGAGGTAGATAATTTTGCGTTGCTTGTCAACATGGTATGAGCTTCGGCCGTTCACAAACCCATAAACTCGTAACATTGCCCGGAAAATCAAATTCATTAAAAAGGTTGATTGCACCGTCCAATAATGAAATAATTGAAAATTCATTGGACATACACACACACACAAAAAGAGAACAAAATGTCAGTCCAGCAAGAACTTAATATAGACAGAGATGGGTTACAACACACACAAAACATGAGGAACACGAAATGTGTTGTTCTTGTAAACAGCTTGAATGGCTTGGTAAGATAACTATGGTTATGGGTGTTTCTGGGAAGAGAAGATCATAGCGAAGATGGATTCAAGATGTGATGGATAACTTAGACATGACAGTAGCCGACATCATCTGGCTCATGATGGATAGACATTTCGGAAAGTTAAACATGGTGAAGGGTGAAAAGATTCATGAGAGAGAAGACAGAAGCAGGCCGTGAGAAATGATGCTGGGTGAACTAGGACGGTGGTACGGAAGGATGTCATCAGCAGTGTTGATGCAGGACACCCACGACTGGGAGCTGTGGACAGACATGAACGTGTACACCATGTGACAAGGCGCGTATGGTGTTTCTTTATTTTTGCGATCGCTCGCTTTGAACTCAAACGTAGTCCATACCTACTTCTAGTAGCGCTGGACTGAATTGTGCATGTGGGTTAGCTTTCCCTATTATAGTTGTTCCTCGCCTTCTGGCAAACCCACTCCGACTTCAAAGGTGTTTGTAATTTACGTCCCCTAGTTAAAGACGAGAAGTCAACATTCTGGTCCAGCTTTCTGGTGTAGGGGTTGAACCCGTTACTTCGGCATCAACACTCAGGGTGTTTAAAAACGAACGCTCTAATCAATTTGGCCCTGCTGATCTCCGCATGGTGCTCATGATTCTATGAGCCTCAGGTTCTGCACAGCACAAGCCACATGATGATGATGATGATGATGATGGTGATGATGATGATGATGATGATGATGATGATGATGATGATGATGATGATGATGATGATGATGATGATGATGATGATGATGGTCATGATGATGATGGTCATGATGATGATGATGATCATCATCATCATCATCATCATCATCATCATCATCATGAGGATGACGGTGGTGGTGATTTAGGTGGTAGCCTAAGAAAGAATATTGCCTTTATATCCTTAACACACACAAAACAAGAGGTCAGTTATGGTCAGCACTTGTCCACCTATTCCTGAACGAAGTAGTTCAGTCGCGTGCCACGCAAACCGAAGGATATGGTTTCAATTATGGGCTATGACTTTCGGTTCACCAGTGCAATTTTCCGGGAGACTTGTGTGTCGTTGCTGGAGCTATGGAGTCACTATGGATGAACGAAAGATGAGTGATTGGAAGTGCCGAATGTAAGACGGGCCTGCGTGCCCAATTTGTGACCCTTTTAAAATAAAGTTGAATTTAATTTAATTGAACTCGTGTACTGTGCGATGCTTTCGGCAGTCTGTCCTGTGGAAAGAGACAGAGCTATTTGGGGATCAATTAGGTGCAATTAAGTCGAACACCTTGCCTTTTTCAAACCCCTTTTTTATCCTGGAGTAATTGGTTTACCCAGAGGCGGTTAAGCTTATATTAGCACCGAGCCGGCTCACTTTAAGGTGCAGGGTTCGAGTCTGTATTAGACAAATTTATCTGAGTTAAGAAATAAAATGATCCTGGTTATGTATGAAGCGGGAGGAGTTGGTCTAATGTTTAGGACCTTATGCGGACAACGACGTGAGCGCGGTAGGCCGAGGATTTCAATCTCAGTTTTCGACATTCGCTACGGGAGGGGAAGGTTGGTGATCTATTTATCCGTGCACCGAGGCCTACAAAATGTGATGCTTTTAACACTTCGTGTACCCACAGAAGCCACAGAAGGATCCTTTTGTGTGTATCTGTTTGTGTGTTTGTGTGTGTGTGTGTGTGTGTGTGTGTGTGTGTGCGTGTGTGTGTGCGTGTGTGTAAGTCAGCCTGGCTAAAATAATGTTAAATTGGGTCAATGCATTCGTTACTTGGACCCTTAAAGTTGAGTGGGATCAGACTAGTGACCTACTTCGGGCTTTGCTTTCTCGTCTGAGAGAAGGTCCATTAGAGAATCAAACGATATATCAAATCAAAGCCTGAAGAAAACTCCACAATTTCAGTTAAATATGTATTGCTGCGTGATGTACTGTGGTGGAGTGCCTCAGAGGTTAACATTTTCGCCTCTGGTTCATGCGGGCGAGGTTCAATTCGTGGAGTGGAATGTGTGGATTTTCACAAATGAGAAAAGGATGGTGTGTCTTGGTGCGGGAGAGGGGTGCGTGTCACTAGCTTGGCTTGACTAAATTACATTGATCGCAGGAGGGTACTGCGTTTGGTTAACGATGTTTAATTGATAAGTTGCATCTTCTTGAATGATTGTGCTTTGCAATACTTGACACGTTGTTTCAAAACAAAGGTGTCTAGGTGGATGATGAGTACAAACGCAACAAGGCTTCTGGTTGCAGTCGACAAAACATCAAGGACGATGATTTTATTTGCAGTGTTTTACAGACAACTACATTACACAGTATTCCATCAGCCGACCAAGCTCTTTCCTATAGCATAAGGAGTCGTTGGTCACAGTACCACTGGTGGCCATAATGTATAATTTAAATGCAACTGTCTTTCACAATCCTTTCTCTCGGTCCTTAACTGTGGCTGTAGCAAAACTAAACCCTCGGGCTGGACAGTGTGAGTCCCTGTTGTTTAAGCCCGTGCGCTGACTTTCATGTGAAGTCTTAATGTGGAACATAACGGTTCTTTAAGATGACTGTTGGCTGATTTGTTTGTGTTGTTCCAATAAGCGTAGTGTTTACCTCAATGTTCCGTGCCAAAAATGAAGAAGTATCGCTTTGGCTGTTAACTAACGCAGTTTCGTGACGTCTTTTTATTACGCGTGGTTGGTGCGTTTAGGTGTCTAAAGTATTATATTTAGCATCTCAATCAATCAATCATGTGCCATGCCGGAAAGCGTGGGCGGTCATGATTCGCCATTTCACTCGATCACCAGAGTCGTGGATCAGCTCAGTGTTCCTGTCTCGTCCATGCCATGTGGCCAAGCCATCCAGGTATTTTCCTCTCGGTCTTCCTCTTGGTCTGTTCCCCTCGATCTTGCCAGCTGTCACCAAGTTCTCCAGTCCATTTCTTCTCATAACATGTCCAAAAAATTTTGACTGTCTACGTCTAATTTCTCTAATCAATCTACGATTTTCATCTACTCGTGTTTTATATGTGTGATATATATATAGCAAATATAGAAAATAGGTGCAATAAGGCAAATCAACTCATTGGACAAATGGTACCAATACTAAAGAACAAACATGTATCAATGCTTGCTTGCTTGTGTTCGTTGGCTTGAGCTCCAACGCGAAGTCCTGTATGTCGGATGAAAGCATCCTGTTGTCCAACATCAGTGTGATGTCATACAGGACCTGAGGTTTGCGTGAGTATCCGTTGTCCCATGTCTGGCTTATTGGTGTGCAGACTGGTGGTTCCTCGCCGTACAGGCAGACACTCTCCGACTTCGGAGGAATCGGCGATCCTACTGACTTTAGCCAGGACCCCGAAGGGACCTGTTGCCCAGGACGCTCGACGAGGACGCGTCAATAGGTCTTGGCCAGTATATAACCCGGCCCTGGTGCCTTGGAAACACCTCTGCTTTCCTAATATGTATCAATAACTACTAAGAAAGCACTTTACAACACAATCTTCCTACCAACTCTATGTTACCAATGCCAAACCTGAACAATGACAGAATAAGAGAAAAGAAAAATCACAACAACAGAAATGAGATTCCTGAGAAGAATACTCAACGTATCAAGAAGAGATAAGATCAGAAATGAAGAAATCAGGACTAAAGTGGGGGTTAAAGCAGCACTAGATTTTATTAGAAAGTAGCAAGTCAAATGGTTTGGCCATGCAAGTAGGTTACCAGTCAACAGCATACCACAACAAGCAATGATGTACAGACCAGATGGAAACAGAGGAAGAGGCCGACCATGTAAACGTTGGACGGAGGGAATAGCAGAGTCCATGGGAATATAGATATATGAAGTCCATAATCGGGCACTCTCACGATGTTTATACTTCACCTCGACACCGCAAGGTACAAGAGGAACATGATGAGATGAGTTGAGATATATATAGCTCATTAATTTTTGCGACATGGCAGTGTGTTTCCCCCTTCAACTGTGTATAAGTCATCATGTGCCTTGCCAGACAACGTTGGCGTTCATGTTTCTCCACAGATCTCGGTCTTTTGTCATTTTAGTTATGATTTTGCCATCAGTAACTTGATGACGCCGGCTTCCTGGCCTACAGGTTAGCGACTTTTCTCCGTAATCTCGTATACTCTCGTAAGTAACGTGACGACGGTGAGAATCTCAGCAGTCGGTAACTTACGACACAGGGGACAAATGTAGGACGACACAGAGGACACATGTAGGACAACACAGAGGACAAATGTAGGACGACACAGGGGAGCCGGCCGCTCAGAAAGCAATGGCAAACCACTGAGCGTAATCTTGCCAAGAAATCAACAATCAGCTGAAAGATGCTGATGTTGACAGCAATGTCCTATAAAGGATATGCAAACATTTTTTTTTAACTTGATGACGGTCTAGTGCCACCCGTGGCTCATGACCGTCTCTACCGGACGAGGATGTCCTAAAACAGCTATAGGCGTCATTCACAGACTCTGATATGTGGACACCCATGAATTCTTGGGAAGACAATTTGCTGGTTTCTAAGTTTCCTTATGTCCTTTAAAACCTAAATGTTGTTACCAAACGCCCACACCTATCAAGTGTGTCTATTTTATCTTACGTCTTATTGCGTGTTACGCAGGAGCACAGTGTCATTTTTTTTTATCTGTTTCGTAGAAATGTCCTGCTATGAATCTGTAGTATTGTAGCGCCATTACATTTTGTAGGTCTGAGAGCAAGGAGAAATAGATCGCCAATCTTTCTCTCACTTTGGCAAGTGACGATTGGTCTATAAAACATGGACATAGCACCATATGCCCAATGGTCGTAAAAGGGTCCATCACTGAATTAGGTACATCATCAGTGTGTGCCATAAACCCATCTGTGCCTGGGTCAGCAGATCACTGAGGTTAGTTGATGCTTGTTCATATTATGGATTACTTCTGGACGGGCAGAGGTTTAGTTCAGTTTAGATCAGTCATCATTGGGCATGTCTATGATTCCGTCCATATCTTCTATATTTCTCAAAATATTTTCACTGTACAGGGAGAAAAGATCTGGAGACATTACACATCCCTGTCTCACACATCTCACACATCTTAATAGGCTGATATTGACCCACATCGTTATCAGTTCTGATGGCAGCTTGTTGTTTCCAATATATGTTTCTTACACATCTAAGGTCTTTTCCATCAATTTGTAGATCTTCAAACATCCTTATCATGTCGACATGTCTCACTTTATCGAAAGCCTTTGTGTAGTCAATAAAGCAAAGATATAGATCTTTGTTTACTTCTATAGAACGTTCAATTACTGTTCTCAGTATATACACAGCATTTACTGTGCCCTTGCCTTCTACAAACCCACATTGTTCTTCTCCTATTTCGGGTTGTATTTTCTTCCTAACATTTTGCATGATAATTCTCAGCAGAATCTTCGTGATGTGGCTCATTATACTAATTGTTCGATAATATGTGCATATATATTGAATCACATACATACTTACATAGACATAGACACACATATAGACTTGCATAGACATTGAAATACACACAAACCGACATAGGTGTAGAGTCACATGTATACTTACATAAACACACAAACACATACATACTTGCATAGACACAGAGTAACATATATAATTATATCATCATATAATCACATATATTTGCATAGATATAGAATCACATATACACTTACGTAGAAATATAATTACATATACATTTGTGTAGACATGGAAACAACAATTCTTGATTTGACATAGAATCATTTATATAATTGCATGGACATAGAATCACATACATTCTTGCATAGACATAGAAACGCATAAATAACTACATGGACACAGAATCACATACATTCTTGAACTGACATAGAACAGCACAGAGGACACATATACAGAGTGTTTGTAAAGTCTCACTACACTTTCTGTGTAGAACAGCTAGCTGTGTGTTGGAGAGTATGTTTTCCGTTTGCACGACGGAAAACATTCTCTCCAATAAACAGCTGTTCTACTACAAAGTGTAGTGAGACTTTACAAACACTCTGAAGATGACACATGTAGGACAACACAGAGGACACATATAGGACGACACAGAGGACAATTGTAGGACGACACAGGGGACAAATGTAGGACGACACAGGGAACAAATGTAGGACGACACAGGGGACAAATGTAGGACGACACAGGGGACACATATAGGACGACACAGAGGACAAATGTAGGACGACACAGGGGACACAAATAGGACGACACAGAGGACACATGTAGGACAACACAGAGGACAAATGTAGGACGACACAGGGGACAAATGTAGGACGACACAGGGGACACATATAGGACAACACAGAGGACACATGTAGGACAACACAGAGGACAATTGTAGGACAACACAGAGGACAAATGT
>OY992885.1:106593663-106606163 GCA_963921405.1 Cepaea hortensis
CGGGTTGAACCCCGGCAGTGATACGATTCTGGGTTTTCTCAACCAGAATGCACACAACATGTATGCGTGCATGTACTACCATGCTTTTTTATGTGTGAATGTGACATGCATAACATATAACATATAATTAATCTGCAAAAGATGAATGGCTGGAAGGGCTAATTATAAGACGGGCCTGCGTGCCCAATTTGTGGCCTTATGAAAATATAGTTCGTTCGGTCGGTTCTTGGGGTCGACCCAGCCTCTTAAAGTTGGTGCCGGGATTTCCAGCATTTTCTTAGTATTGGTTAGGAAGGAAATACTGCGAGGAAGGGAAATGTCTATCTCACCTCATTGTGCTGAGACCTAGACTACTTCACATGTATTTCACTACTTGTATGAGAGGAAATAGAGAAGAAGGGCAGAATGTCAGACGGGCCTGCGTGCCCAATTCTTAACCCTTGGAAAATAAAGATTTACTTACTTACTTACTTACTTACTTACTTACACTCTTGCCACCGTATCTGCCATGGTCTTCTTTTCATGGTAGGTTACTGATTTTGCTGTTTACATTAGTTTTCTTATTTTTGGGCACGTACAGGATTTGAACCGGGCACCTCTCAAACTAAAAGGAATATTCATACCCCTAATGTGTTGATTTCGATGATATAAGGCATCGGCCTTTCAGAAAGCAACGGCAAACTACTGAACTAACATTGCCTAGTAAATTACAAAGACCAAATAAATACTGGTGTTGATTGTGATGTCCTGATCCTGTTCTAGTTAACATACCAGCTCTGTCACTTCCCGGCTATGCCGCAATGAGATGTTATCACAATGGTATCATTATTGTATCACAATGGTATAACATTGATATCACAATAGGATGGCATCACAATGGTATCACAATGATATTCAGGGCGAACTAGATCTAATTTCCTCATGGTGTGCGGATGCCAGTGCCATTATCAACCCTGCAAAGGCATCGGTTACATGGTTCTCCCTAAACAACCATATTGTGAACACAGAATAGAACCCAGTCGATGACATATCTTGGCGAGAGGCTTGATCGTATAACGAAAGCTCGAAAAGGTTTGTCAGCAATGAGAGTCATGGCGACTACCAATATCGAGCAAAGACTGCTAATACTTCTGTTCCAAGGACTTGTACTTTCACGCATCGAGAATGCCCTGGCCATCCTCACTGTCAGCCCTACACAGATTGGAAGACTTGAAAAGGTACAAAACGAAGCCATGCGCATCATTTCGGGCTGCACGAGAGACACCAGCTGTGTAGCGATAAGATACCTCCTTGACTTCCCGACAATGGAACACAGGATCAAGATCTGGAGAGCTCGTGCCTACTTAAAAATAAGTGCAGATGAGCAGCACCCTCTGCATGAAGATATATTCAGAGAAAAGGGCAACATGCTAAAGAGGGGCAAATCATGGATGGGTCGGGCGGAAGATGTCGTCAGACAGGTCTGCAGTCTTACCAGTATCAACCCTGGCAAGGAATGGGTGCCTGTGCCTCCAACTTTTAAGTGCACCTTCCCCTGCATTAATCACACTTGACAGACGGTGCAGAGAACAGAATCCTGTCACTGTCAATGCAGAGTTCAACGCGCTCATCAATGAACACGCAGACAACAACGAAGTGCTCATCTATACAGATGGATCTGTTGTAAAGAAGCAGAGAAGTGCATGGGCATTTACAGCCCGTTCAGCGGGCCTAACCGTTCAAGAATCCAGTGGTGCCCATACTATACCCACGAGCAGCATGACGATGCATGTGATGTCAGTAACACAGGCTTTCCTATGGCTAGAAGCACAGCATTATACTAACGTGTGTGTACTAAGTGATTCAATTAGCATGATTCGGAAGGTCGAAGCCGGATCTGTACGTAGACAGTGGACTGAGTCGCTGAGGAAGTCTGTTGTCCGTAAAGTCACCTTCATCTTTGTCCCGGGACATGCGGGAGTCGAGGGAAATGAACGAGCTGATAAACTGGCTGGCTCTGCACCCCCTGTAGATGGCCAGCCCATGGATCGTGCCGGTGTTATTAACGTCCTTAAAGACATGTCGAGAACAGAGGACTTTGACGTCAGTGATTCCACATCGCTGTCCAGGATGAAAGACTTGGGAGTAAGAATTGGCACGGCCAGACACGAGAGGTACATCGGGAAAACGAGGTGCCTCGTTAACCAACACAGAACTGGCACTATTAGCCACCGAACGTTGATGCATATGCTGGGGGGGGGGAGGATCTGAGCACCTATGAACCTGTCCGGGGTGCAATGAAGATGCCCCAACTGATAACTGATAACTGGTATCACAATGAGTTGGCATCACAATGGTATTACAATGAGATGGTATCATAATGGTACCACAATGGTATCACAATGGTATCACAATGGTATCACAATGAGATCGTATCACAATGGTGTCGCATTGGTATCACAATGAGATGGTATCACAATGATATGTTATCACAATGAGATGGTATCACAATGAGATGGTATCACAATGAGATGGTATCACAATGATATCCCAATCGTATCACAATCGTATCACGACGAGATGGTATCACAATTGTATACCAATGGTATCACAGTGAGATGGTATCACATTGAGATGATATCACAATGGTACCACAATGGTATCACAATGATATCACACTGAGATGGTATCACAATGGTATCACAAAGGTATCACAATGAGAAGGATCACAATGAGATGGTATCACAATGGTATTACTATGAGGTGGTATCACAATGGAATTACAGTAGTATTACAATAGTATCACAAGGTTATCACAATGAGATGGTATCACAATGAGATGGTATCACCATGGTATCACAATAGTATCATAATGATATCACATTGGTATCACAATGAGATGGTATCACATTGAGATGGTATCCACTGTAGCACTACACTCTTAGTGTTGCCTTCAATTGGTATTCTTTTTTGAGCTGGCAGTTAACCCTGGAACTATGTCATCACAAATATGTCCTGCATCTATGGAGATATGAACCAGGGACTGGCAATAAGAGAGGTGTACGCTCAATACTCTCTCCAGGCGCGTACATCAATCCGAGGGTTCTTGAAAATGACTGCTGTTCGTGAGCCTTTTTTCCAAGAGTCTGTTCCCAAAGTTTACTTCAGAAGCTTTTTCTAGCAGCCTACTCATGGAGCTTCTTCCAAAGACGTCTACCAGATGCCTCTTCCAGCAGCTTGATGAAGGAACTAAGAGATTATTCCAAGATCCTATTACAGAAGCATGTTCAAGAACCCTGTCCCACAGACCTGTTCCAGGAGCTTATTCTAGGAGACACATCACAAAGATTTTGTTACGAATTATCATGCAAAGAGTGAGGAAGAAAATACAACCTGAAATAGGGGAAGAACAATGTGGGTTTGTAGAAGGAAAGGGTACAGTAAATGCTGTGTATATGCTGCGAACAGTTATTGAACGTGCTTTAGAAGTAAACAAGGATATACATCTTTGCTTTATTGACTACACAAAGGCTTTTGATAGAGTTAGACATGTCAACATTGTGGATATGCTTGCAGATCTACAAATTGATGGGAAAGACATTAGACTTATAAAAAACATATATTGGAAACAACAAGCTGCCATAAGGATTGATAATGAAGTAGGACAATATCAACCTATTAAGAGGGGTGTTAGGCAGGGATGTGTAATGTCTCCAGATCTTTTTTCCCTATACAGTGAAAATATTTTCAGAAATGTAGAAGACCTAAATGGAATCAGCATTGGAGGACGAAACATAAATAACATTAGATATGCAGTATTGATTGCAGACAATGCACAGGATCTGCAACAATTAGTAGACGCAGTTGTTGTACACAGTGAGCAGCTGGGGTTGGAATTAAATTGTAGGAAGACACAGGTTATGGTCGTCACTAGGAAGAACGAAGTACCACAATGTAATATACAAGTAAATGGGAATATTCTTCAACAAGTGAATCGGTTCAATTATCTTGGAACAGTCATAACATCTGATGGCAGATGCCTTGAAGAGATTAGAACAAGAATCGCCATGGCGAAAGTAGCCTTTAGCAAGATGAAAAACATTCTGACCAATAAAATGATGTCAATTGAAACGAGAAAAAGAGTGTTGAGGGGATACATAGAGCCTGTTCTTTTGTATGGATGTGAAACTTGGACAATGTGCAGTCAAGCTGAAAAACATCTGATGGCTGCAGAAATGTGGTTTCTGAGGAAAATGCAAAGAATACCATGGACAGATAGAAAAACCAATGACCAAGTACTACAAGAGACAAATGAAAATCGTAGATTGATTAGAGAAATTAGACGTAGACAGTCAAAAATTTTTTGGACATTTTATGAGAAGAAATGGACTAGAGAACTTAGTGACATCTGGCAAGATCGAAGGGAACAGACCAAGAGGAAGACCGAGAGGAAAATACCTGGATGGCTTGGCCACATGGCATGGACGAGACAGGAACACTGAGCTGATCCACGACTCTGGTGATCGAGTGAAATGGCGAATCATGACCGCCCACGCTTTCCGGCATGGCACACGATTGATTGATTGTTCCAGAAGCCAGATCCAGGAGTTTGTTTGAGGGAACTGACAGAGCTGGTATGTTAACTAGAGAAGGATCAGTCTCTTACAGGACGTTGCAGTCAACCCCAGCATGTGATATCTGTTCCATGGACTTGTTCTAGGATATCGCCCCAGGAGTATGTTCCAGAAGCAGGATTCTCTTCCAGCAGTTTGATCGAAGGGCTTGTCAGGGGATATTTTCTAAGAGTCTTTTCTATTTGCTTGTTTCAGGAACCTAGTTCCGCGAATTTGTTCCACGAGTTTGCTCTCGGAGAATGTTCCATGAGCCTGATCCATGATTGTGTTCTTATAAACATTTCAAGAGCTTGTCTCAGGAGCATGTTCCAGGAGTAGTTACGGAGCCAGTTTCAACATCCTGTTCCAGCACCCTTTCCAGAAGTTTGTTCTAGAAGCTTGTTCTCACCTCTTCCAAATGTATGTCGAGGACTAAGATGTCGGGTTAACAGTACATAAGACAAAAGGGGTTAAAGAACAGAAAACCGCTGAAACACACATTGGCAATCGATTCCAGATATATATGGGTAAACCCACCCAAACTAGTGTCCACAGACAGTTCAATATAACGACAACATGGGGGGATAACAATTCATAACTAACAGAGTATAGATAGCCGTTCACAGGGATTTGAAAACTGTTGAGACAAATGTCCCACAGACCTAAGTCTCTTTGCGTTTGGACTGCCTAACTAACTAACTAACTAACTAACTAATGGACGCTTATGTGAACTTGTTGTCCAGTGGCTATGCATTGTAATGCTTATTGTTCTGTTGTTGTCTAAGATTGGCTTCATATGTGGTGTATGAATGAAATAACGTATTCGAGGAAAGAAAGAAGAAGGGCAGAATGTCAGTCGGGCCTGCGTGCCCAATTCTTAACCCTTTGAAACTAAAGTGTGTTCGTTTGTTCTCTCTCTCTCTCTCTCTCTCTC
Organism: Cepaea hortensis; assembly: GCA_963921405.1. Lineage (NCBI taxonomy): Eukaryota > Metazoa > Mollusca > Gastropoda > Stylommatophora > Helicidae > Cepaea > Cepaea hortensis. The sequence continues at coordinate 106,599,190 of OY992885.1, forward strand.
TCTCTCTCTCTCTCTCTCTCTCTCTCTCTCTCCGTTTTCTACCTCCTTCTCTCTCTCTGGCTCTCCTTCTTTCACCGCTAATAGCCACGATACTCTCCAATGCCTCTCCTCTCACTACATAATGATAGAACAATGTCTCTTTCATACAGCTGTATATAATGCTCTACTTTCATACAGTTTTATATAATGTTCTACTTGCGTTGACCTCTTCACGACAATTCTTGTAGTTCTCTCGCAGTCCAAGGAAATCCGCAACATTTGTTTCAAAAGCCACGCCTCAGTTACCTCCAACCTTTCGTTAATTTGTGAGAACACATTGCAATATTCGCTAGTATACAGCAGAACTGGTTGTAAATAACATTTTGTTACTTTCTTCCTGACATCTAATGAGAGTTAATTAGTTAATAAATCTAATGTGTTAGTTAGTTAGTTAGTTAGTTAGTTAGTTAGTTAGTTAGTTAGTTAGTTAGTTAGTTAGTTAGTTAGTTAGTTAGTTAGTTAGTTAGTTAGTTAGTTAGTTAGTCGACAGATCATCATCAAACTACCTTCTTCAAACTATCGACATCAAACTAGCTACATCAACCTAGCTAAATCAAATTAGCTAAGTCATACTAGCAATATCAAACTAGCTACATCAAACTATTGACATCAAACTATTCACATCAACTATCGACATCAAACTAGCTACATCAAACTATCTACACCAAACTAGCTACATCATACTAGTTACATCAAACTAGCTGCGTAAAACTATAGACATCAAACTAGCTACATCCTATTAGCTACACCAAACTAGCTATATCAAACTAGCTACATCAAACTAGCTACATCAAACTAGCTACATCAAACTAGCTACATCAAACTAGCTACGTAAAACTAGCTACGTAAAACTATCGACATCAAACTATCTACATCAAACTAGCTACATCAAACTAGCTACATCAAACTAGCTACATCAAACTAGCTACTTCAAACTAGCTACGTACATATATCAAACTAGCTACATCAAACTATCTACATCAAACTAGCTACATCAAACTAGCTACATCAAAATAGCTACATCAAACTAGCTACATCAAACTAGCTACTTCAAACTAGCTACGTACAACTATCAAATTAGCTACATCAAACTATCTACATCAAACTAGCTACATCAAACTAGCTACATCAAACTAGCTACATCAAACTAGCTACTTCAAACTATCTACATCAAACTAGCTACATCAAACTAGCTACGTCAAACTAGCTACATCAAACTAGCTACATCAAACTAGCTACATCAAACTAGCTACTTCAAACTAGCTACGTACAACTATCAAACTAGCTACATCAAACTATCTACATCAAACTAGCTACATCAAACTAGCTACATCAAACTAGCTACTTCAAACTATCTACATCAAACTAGCTACATCAAACTAGCTACATCAAACTAGCTACATCAAACTAGCTACATCAAACTAGCTACTTCAAACTAGCTACGTACAACTATCAAACTAGCTACATCAAACTATCTACATCAAACTAGCTACATCAAACTAGCTACATCAAACTAGCTACATCAAACTAGCTACATCAAACTAGATACTTCAAACTAGCTACGTACAACTATCAAACTAGCTACATCATACTAGCTACATCATACTAGCTACATCAAACTAGCTACATTAAACTAGCTATATCAAACCGTCGACATCAAACTATCGATCAATCTAGCTACACCAAACTAGCTTCATCAAACCAGTTAAATTAAACTAGCTTTATAAAACTAGATACATCAAACTAGCTACATCAAACCAGCTACATCAAACTAGCTACATAAAATTAGCTAACTCATACTAGATACATCATACTAGCTACGTAAAACTATCGACATCAAACTATCCACAACAAACTAGCTACATCAATCTAGCTACATCAAACTAGCTTCATCAACCCAGCTACATCAAACTAGCTTTATCAAACTAGATACATCAAACTAGCTACATCAAACTAGCTACATGAAACTAGCTAAATCATACTAGCTACATCAAACTAGCTACATCAAACTAGCTACATCAAACTAGCTACTTCTAACTAGCTACGTACATATATCAAACTAGCTACATCAAACTATCTACATCAAACTAGCTACATCAAACTAGCTACTTCAAACTAGCTACGTACATCTATCAAATTAGCTACATCAAACTATCTACATCAAACTAGCTACATCAAACTAGCTACATCAAACTAGCTACTTCAAACTATCTACATCAAACTAGCTACATCAAACTAGCTACATCAGACTAGCTATATCAAACTAGCTACATCAAACTAGCTACTTCAAACTAGCTACGTACAACTATCAAACTAGCTACATCAAACTATCTACATCAAACTAGCTACATCAAACTAGCTACATCAAACTATCTACATCAAACTAGCTACATCATACTAGCTACATCATACTAGCTACATCAAACTAGCTACGTAAAACTATCGACATCAAACTAGCTACATCACACTAGCTACAATAAACTAGCTATATCAAACTAGCTACATCAAACCGTCGACATCAAACTATCGATCAATCTAGCTACACCAAACTAGCTTCATCAAACCAGTTAAATTAAACTAGCTTTATAAAACTAGATACATCAAACTAGCTACATCAAACCAGCTACATTAAACTAGCTACATAAAATTAGCTAACTCATACTAGATACATCATACTAGCTACGTAAAACTATCGACATCAAACTATCCACAACAAACTAGCTACATCAATCTAGCTACATCAAACTAGCTTTATCAAACTAGGTACATCAAACTAGCTACATCAAACTACCTACATGAAACTAGCTAATTCATACTAGCTACATCAAACTAGCTGCGTAAAACTATCGACATCAAACTAGCTAAATCATACTAGCTGCATCAAACTAACTTCATCAAACTAGCGACATCAAACTAGCTACATCATACTAGCTACATCAATCTAGCGACATCAAACTAGCTACATCAAACTAGTTACATCAGACCATCGACATCAAACTAGCTACAACAAACTAGCTACATCAGACTATCGACTCAAACTAGCTATATTAAACTAGCTACATCAATCTATCTACAGCTACACGAAGCTATCCACGCTACATCAAGTTCACAAGCCAGCCAACATCAACCGTCCAACAACCCTAACTCTACAGGACTAAAGTTACATCAAACAACACAACATCTTCATACACACAATACTTGTTGACAGATACACAACTTAACAGCCGAGACACCAAAAATAAACACATTTTTGAAAAATAAAACAGCCAGAAACTCAGCCCCCGGGAGTTGAAAGGTCAAGACCAGAATATTGCCATGAATTCTACAAATATTCCCTCCATCCTCTTATCTCTCCTCTCAGACACTTCAGCACCACTCCGAGGGAGGAAATCAATCACTCTCTCATGGGTGATCGATCTCCCTGAACACACACATACTCCTTTCCAACACTACTTATCCAATCACCACCTCCCTTTGCTAATCCTTTGACCTTTCTAAAAATATATATAAAGAGCATTATAGCCTTATGGCAATCTCCTTAGTTTATTACCATCATCCGTCCTTCATCCATTCTCCCTTCGTATCCTGAAAGCACTTTCACAGATGTCCTTCTGTCTATCTTTAACCCTATCTCCCCACGTCATTGCTTTGTCCATTAGCTCACCCCTTATCTCGTATCTGAAATGCTTCTGGGCTCTTCCAGAACATTCTCAATACATATTTATATTCTTATACATACATTCTTTAAATAACCGCTCGTAATTCCAATCCACTGTTTTTCCGCGTGTACATAAATTTCAGATCCTTAATGTCACGCATTCAAAGCTTCACCCATGTAATTTTTATCCGCCCTTATTTCATTTCACGGATACATATCTGTAACATCTCTTGCCATTGCCCATCTTGAAATCTTCAGTTTTTGTTTTAAAGGAAAAAAAAATCACTTTTCAAATGACTACACTTATCCGCCCTTGATGCTTTAAATTCGAAATTTAGCCAATTTTCAGACTACCCCAGCATTATTATCTCCCTCTTCTATAAAGTTTTTCGCAAGAATCACCCAGGAGTCCACGTAAAAACACTCTTTCCGCTATCCAAATTCTAAATTCAATTCCATCAGCTCCCATCTTTTCACTTTCTTTTCCCTCCTTTCACCGTATTTCCATTTCTTTACACGATTCCCTGTCTTCCCTCTATCTTGAATTCCCTCTTTCCCCCAATTTTTTTTTCCCCCGTGCAATATCTCAAACTGCCAAAGGGAGGATCGAACGGCGCTTTTCCCTTGATGGAAAAATCTTGTGAAAACAGGCAGATCCCCCAACATCGACATTGGTTCCAAAACAGGCTGCCCAATCTTGCCCCAAACCCCCTAGACCGCATTCATCAGATTGGAAACCAGCAGATTCTGACAAGCGTGCAATTACAGCACGGCCCAAGCTGGTGAACCAAACGGGTCCTCGCTAGCACAATCATCGATGAGCGCCCGCCTCTATCCCCCTTCCTTAATATGAAAAGAAGATTGGCTGGCGGAATGATGGGGTGGGGGGCTTAAGTTGTTTATGGGAGACCACGACCTGTTCCTCGTCGGTTTTCTCGTTAGTTTTTTGTGTTTTTTTTTTCAGAGAGAGAGTGTCTTCGGGGTGCCAAGAAATTGCATTTTGGTACTTTAGATGCGAGATGGGGCGCCTGTAGGGAGTGGGATAAGATTAGGATGTCGGGAGACAACGCGATGGCTGGTGTGAAGATGAGAAAGTGATCTTGCTGTTGGCGGGTTTGGTTGGTTTGCTGGGTTGTTCGCTAGTTCGTTCGTTCGTTGTTAGATTGTTGGTTAGGTGTTAGATGGTGGGTTGGTGGGTAGGTTCGTTGATTCATTCGTTGGGTGGTTCGCTCGTTAGTTCGTTCATTCTTGGATTATTGGTGAATGTTTGACGATTGGCTGGTTGGTTGATTTGTGTGGGGTCGTTTGTTCGTTTGTTGGCTGTTTGACTGGTTAGTTTATTGGTTGAGAATGATTTGGTTGTTTGTTTCGTTGGTTGGTTCTATGATAGCTGGATGGTTGGTTGTTTGGTTAGTTTGTTGGTTGGTTAGTTGGTTGGTTGAGTGATTGTTTAGTTAGTTGTTTGGTTGGTTGCTTGGTTGATTCGTTAGTTTGTTGGTTGGTTGGTTGATTGCTTGCTTGCTTGGTTGCTTGGTTGGTTGTTTGGTTGCTTGGTTGCTTGGTTAGTTAGTTTGTTGGTTGGTTGGTTGGTTGGTTGGTTGGTTGGTTGCATGGTTGCTTGGTTGATTGGTCGCTTGGTTGGTTGCTTGGTTGCTTGGTTGCTTGGTTGCTTGGTTGAGTGATTGAATGGTTGGTTGAGTGACCGATTAATTGGTTGTTTCTTTGGTTATGTTGTTGGTATTTTGAGTGGTTGTTTGTTAAGTTGATTGGTTGCTTAGTTGGTTGCTTGGTTGTCTGCTTGGTTTGTTGCTTGGTTAGTTAGCTGTTATTGGTTGCTAGTTGGTTGGTTGACTAATTGGTTATTTGGTTGATTGAATAGATGGAACACCTCTGGAAGACTACGTTCTAACTCTTGAATTTTATTCCTAAACGTTCGGGTCACTCCCTCTTTTAAACAAGTTTGAACTGCCGAAATGATATTTGTATACACGCTTAGATCTCCTGGAGTGATATTTGTGTACAAGCTGAGATCACCTGGAGTGATATCTGTGTACAAGCTGAGATCTCCTGGAGTGATATTTCTGTACAAGCTGAGATCTCTTGGAGTGATATTTGTGTACAGGCTGAGATCTCCTAGAGTGATATTTCTGTACAAGCTAAGATCTCCTGGAGTGATATTTCTGTACAAGCTAAGATCTCCTGGAGTGATATTTCTGTACAAGCTAAGATCTCCTGGAGTGATATTTACGTACATGCTGAGATCTCCTGGAGTGATATTTCTGTACAAGCTGAGATCTCCTGGAGTGATATCTGTGTACAGGCTGAGATCTCCTAGAGTGATATTTCTGTACAAGCTAAGATCTCCTGAAGTGATATTTATGTACAAGCTAAGATCTCCTGGAGTGATATTTCTGTACAAGCTGAGATCTCCTGGAGTGACATTTCTGTACAAGCTGAGATCTCCTGGAGTGATATTTGCGTGCAAGCTAACATCTCCTGAAGTGACATGTCTGTACAATCTGAGATCTCCTGGAGTGATATATCTGTACAAGCTGAGATCTCCTGGAGTGATATTTGTGTACAAGCTGAGATCTTCTGGAGTCGTATGTGTGTACAAGCTTAGATCTACTGTAGTGATATTTGTATCTAAACTTTTGTTACGACTCTGTACCAGATTACCATCTGCATGAAGACTGTATCCAACTCTCCTTTCCCTGTCCAAGCGTAGAGACCAGCGGAGCATACAAGACCAACAGTTGAACTTTACAGCCGCGAAGAGACATTGCTAGCCTTGGAATAGTGTCTCCAATGAGAGTATATCCGAGAATAGCTCGCATCACGGAGAAATGCTTCGAAGTTTTGGCCGATGTGTCATACAGCAGTGTGATGATCTTGTCAGAAAAACAGCAATGAAATGTTATATTGTTCGGTTTTCAGTGGGCTTGTCAGAAAGACAGCAATAAAATGTTGTATGTTACATGTTCTATTGTTCCGTGGTCTTGTCAGAAACACAGCAATGAAATATTATATTGAACCTGTTCTGTCGTTCGGTGGTCCTATCAGAAAGACAGCAATGAAATATTATATTGAACCTGTTCTGTCGTTACGTGGTGGACTTAGGAATGTGGGCGAACACACAAGGATTAACTCGGAGAAAACAATTATGTGGTTTCTAAATACCAATATAGCGAATACCTGAAACTACCAGAGTAACTAACAAAGATTTCCTGGAAGATGTCTAGTTCAAGGAAAACAATAAGAGAGAGGCAAACAATCC
>OY992885.1:106611163-106633663 GCA_963921405.1 Cepaea hortensis
AGCAGCTGAAAAAATGCTGATGTCGACTGCAATGTCCTGTAAAGAATATACGAAAAAGAATATGTTACTAGACCCATATTTTATAGCCCATCGACACTCGGGGAATAATGTGATGAATATCACAACGATCGTCATTACTTCAGAAGACGTTACCTGGCACTCATTTTAGGCTCAGTCGACTTTGGAGCTTAGATTAATTGTAAACATTGGGATCCAGCCTGGTGCGGATGGAATCCCTTATCACGGGACCGTAGGGCGAGCATCTAGCACCAGGCAAACGGCTCTCATTTACAGCAGCAGGGTTTATTCAACCACCAACCAATGTGACTTCTCTTTATGGACGCCAACAACCAATATTGGTCTACTTGCATGCAGCATGGGCTTAATGTATACAACTATTCAATATTATTCTATTTACCTGTAGCATAAATTTAGTTTATCCAACAACCATTCAACATTACCATTCTTAATTTATTTAACAATCATTCAACATTAGTCTATGTATAAGAGGCATGCGTTTAATTTATTCAACAACCATTCAACATTATTCTCATTACATGCAGCATGAACATCATTTATTCACCAGCCACTCAACACTATTATCATTACATGCAGATGTGACCTTGATTAATACAATAGCAGCACAACATTATCCTTGTTGCAATCATCACAGTTTGATCTATCCAATTATAATCTCGATTTTATCCTACTTTCATACAGCCTGAGCTTCACACCGAACATCATCCTCCTAATACGCAGCAGAAGCTTAGTTCTACTCAACTGTTATCCAACATTATCCTCTACATTCAGCATAGCAGAAGCGTAGCAGAAGTTCAGTTCTACCCACCAAATATCCAACACTATCTCCATTCCATACAGCATAGGTTAGTTATATCCATAAAGATCCAACATTATCCACCTTACACGCAACAGGTCCTTAGTTCTACCCACAAGCCATTCAACATTGTCCCCCTTACATACAGCATGGATTAGTTCTATCCAACAAACATTCACCATTATCCCCCTTAAATGCAGCATGGATTAGTTCTGCCCAACAAACATTCAACATTATCCCCCTTACATACAGCATGGATTAGTTCTATTTAACAAACATTCACCATTATCCTCCCTACACGCAACAGGACCTTAGTTCTACAAAACAGCCGTCCAAAATTATCCTCCTTACATAAAGAGTAGCTTGCTCCTATCCAACAAACACACAACATTACCCTACTTACATAAAGAGTAGCTTGCTCCTATCCAACAAACACACAACATTACCCTTATTACATAAAGAGTAGCTTGCTCCTACCCAACAAACACACAACATTACCCTACTTACATAAAGAGTAGCTTGCTCCTATCCAACAAACGCACAACATTACCCTTCTTACATAAAGAGTAGCTTGCTCCTATCCAACAAACACACAACATTACCCTTATTACATAAAGAGTAGCTTGCTCCTATCCAACAAACACACAACATTACCCTTCTTACATAAAGAGTAGCTTGCTCCTATCCAACAAACACACAACATTATCCACTTCCACACATTACTAAAGATAGTTTATCCTTTCTAAGATGTTACCATCAAACCAAAATTGATTTTCTGGGCAATTTTATGTTCATCAGTTTGCCATTTTTTTCCTGAACGAGAAGACATCCAGCTGACCGCTGTAGGGATTAAACCCCGTACCCCGCTGTCAACGCACCGGAAATTTAAGAGCTAGAACATAAAACCCCGCGGCCACGCAGGCCTCTTCCACACATTACAGCAAGTGTTAAATTACTTAAATTCGCCAGTTTAACAAATACTGACCTAGGTTGCTTAGCAACCAAGTATCGGGAAGTGACAGTTGGTTGACGAATCTTCTAAAGATGGTATCGATTTCATTCGGTCCTTGTCTTTTGTTGACAACTTTGAGACTCTCCGGAAGTCAGGCCGATGGGACATTTTCTCTTAAAGATCGTGAATCAGACCAAGGTTGTTATTTCAGATTATGTCTTGTTAAGAGAGAGAGAGAGAGAGAGAGAGAGAGAGAGAGAGAGAGAGAGAGAGAGAGAGAGAGAGAGAGAGAGAGAGAGAGAAATAGTTAGGTCGTTTATTGTTTTAGTAACAGTGCAGACTTGTGTCCGAGTGTTGGACTTTCTTCTTCTTCTTCTTCTTCCTCTTCTTCTTCTTCTTCTTCTTCTTCTTATTATTATTATTATTATTAATATTATTATTATTATTATTATTATTAATATTATTATTATTATTCGTCTTCTTCTTCTTCGTTTTCTTCTTCGACTACTGCTGTTGCTTCTTCTGTTTCTTTGACTTCTTCTTCGTGTTCTTATTATTGTTGTTGTTGTTGTTGTTGTTGTTATTGTTTTTGTTGATCTTCTTCTCATTCTTCTTCTTCATCTCTTGCAGCTGCTGTTGTTCTTGCATAGTCATCGTCGACAGCATATTATTATTATTATTATTATTATTATTATTATTATTATTCAGTCAAACGGATTTAAGCTAGATAAGAGTGCCATTCAACCGGCTCCGTGGCCGAGGGGTTAGCAGCTTTCTCCGCTAACCCCGAATACTCTCGTCACGTGACGCGACGAGAATTAGCAGTGGTTCGAATCGCAAAAGTGACTTATGAGAGTATGGAGCCGGTCGCTCAGAAAGTCGTGGCGTGCTGATGAGCGTAATCTAGCCTAGGAATCAACATACAGCTGAAAGATGCTGGTGTTGACCGCAATATCCTGAAACAGGATGGAAACGCGGAAAAAAAAAAAAAAAAGTGCCATTCAGGAAGCCAACGACGTATAATCAGCCCGCTCAGAACTGGTGTCGTCAGTGACTAACACGCGAGTAGAGACACTGAGGAGGGGATCTGCTTACTTATGGTCTAGTACAGTGGTTCTCAACCGGTGGGGAATTCCCCCCCCCCCCCAGGGGGGAATTTCAGGGTTTCCAGGGGGGGGGGGGGGGGGGAATGAAGACCATTTCAAGATCGTGTTAATACAAGAACCGATTACTTGACATAGTTTTTCCCTTCATACTTTACAGTTATGTATGTCTCGTCCTTCTAAAATTCATTTTATAAAGTAAGTAGACCCACAAATCATGTTTTATGTGGATGTCTAGACTTGTTTTAGTATATGCTATTACATTTGCCTTCCACTTTTACGTATACTGTGTAGGGGTGAGGGGATTTTTAGATAGGAAATATGAAAGGGGGGGATGACGTTCTGAAAATACGGTGAAGTGGGGAACGGGCCAAATTTTTGATAGGAAGGGGGGGAATGGCGTTCTGAAAATATGGTGAAGGGGGGAATGGGCCGAAAAAGGTTGAGTACTACTGGTTTAGTAGTTCCATGATCAATGAGGATATTCTGGCTGACTGACTAACCGACTCAATAAAAACTAACTAACTAACGAGTTAACTAACGAACTAATTCATAAATAAACAAACTAGCCAATGAACTCATGAATTAAAAACATTATGAACTAAACTCACGCACACAAGCCGCCTATTTTAGAATTACAATTGGTAATAGTAACTTGCCGATCTCCCTGGTCGAGGAGTTAGCAGCTTTCTCCGTAACCGCTAATACTCTCGTGGTTGACGTGAGCGCACGAGAATTGAAAGCGGTTAGAGTCGCGCCAGTGACTTATGAGAGTATGGAGCCGGTCGCTCAGAAATCAATGGCAAACTACTGAGTGTAATCTTGCCAAGAAATCAACAATCAGCTGAAAGATGCTGATGTTGACAGCGATGTCCTGTAAAAGATATGCAAAACATTTTATTTTAATAGTAACTTAACATTGCTTCTTATCGACTTATACCTCAAAATATCAGCCACTGTCCTCATATATAGTACAATAACTCATTTGTAGAAATACTGGATTGGAACACGAGCAAGTTATTTTACTTATTCTGGACTTGCAATCTCAGTTACTGGAGTTATTCTAATTTTTTTTTTTTTTTTTTATGTTGCATATCCCTTACAGGACGTTGCAGCCGATACCATCATTATTCAGCTGCTGTTGATGTACTAGGCAAGTTTTTAAGTTCAGTAGTTTGCCATTGCTTTCTGAACGACCGGCTCCCATACCAACACGTTATAACACAACGCGACACGGTCTGCTGCACAAAGTGGTCGCAGCTGAGCTTCGAACGCCTGGTAAGCGGCTCACGAACCGCGTTCGCAAGCCTTTGACCACGGAGCCCGGCCATTATTTTAGGCAAATGGGCGCACGGAGACCGGCAGTTATTCTAATTAGAGTTTGGCAAATTGTGGGCAACCTTTGACCCACTTCAAGTGCCACAAGGTATGCTGCAGTTTTGTATTCTCCCATGGAAGTATTGGGAGTCAACCAACTCAGCCAAGCTGTCCCATTTTTTGCCATCTCCTGGTAGTCTCCGTGGCAAAGTGGTCGCTCCGTCTGCCTAGCGCTCTGAGGGTTGTCGCTTCCGTTGTCTACGTCATTCTGTCCGCTGGTTCACTTGTCTCGGAGACTCCTGAGGTCGTCATTGGACCTACGGAGTTCGTGCTTTCTGCTTTCGGCAGGCCACCTGCGGAAAGAGACCGAACCATACGGGATAATACTCTGTGCAATGAAGTCGATCCACTTACATCTTAACCCCCTTTTTTTAAGCCCTCGTCATCTTCTGCAGCTCAATCCATCTTCTCCCAAAGGTATTCACCCTGTCTCTATTTCTCTTCTCCGTATAGTTTTAGTATTGTGTCTATTTTGTTTTCCCTGTGGGTTTGGGGATAAATCACTGTCTAATTATTCTATTCTCAAATCTTCTCTACGTGTGTCGTATCCATTCTTCTCCCTTGATTCCCTGGAATCTGTCTAATTGTCTCCCCTCAATGTTTTATTTGAGTCCTTCAATTCTACGCAGCCGTTCTCCCTCGCGAAGGATGTAAGGACGTTGTTCGTAATCCAGTATAACCACGTACGAAACATAGCTTCGCGAGATTTGGCAGCAGATCGCGTCACCCTGGTTACTTACGGAGGTATGTGAGCCGGTCGTTCAGAAAGCAATGGCAAACTACTGAACGTCAACCTTGCCATGACATCTACAGCAGCTGAAAAATGCTGGTGTTGACTGCGACGTCCTATAAAAGGATATGCGAAAGAAAAAAAAATCTACGCAACCACCAGCTAATGAAAGTGTGTAGCTTATAAGCAACTGTTATAGTTATCCTCCATGATGCATTATCCATGTGAAGTTATAGTTATATATTCTAACTATAGGTTTACTTTCTTATGACCCCTACCAATTTCCTGACATTATGAAAGCTCATGCCATTTTGAGGACAAGATGCTAAGATTGCCAATTGTGGTATTGGTCTGTCCTTCTTGTAGCGAAACCCCAGTGGCCCATGTCCTCATACCTATCCGCTCAATTCCTTCGGAGTGGGATTCTCTGGAGTACTTTCATAACCCGAGCATTTGACACGAATACTTTGAAATCTATCTGTTCTTCGGGAAAACCCAATGGCGCGCCTTGCACCAAATATGACCTAGGGTAATGGTTTGGGCGTGAAAAGTCCGTTGTCAACCTTGTCGGTTGTGGTCGGCACAATGTATTAAAGTTTTAAAGAATTTTACAGATAAAGTGCCGCATCCTACGGCTGGGGTATAAAAGGTAATTTTAGATTAATTGGTCCTGCCAGTCTTGAGCATATTAAGCTTGGTCGTCTCAAATAATGAGACGAATTGGTGAAACGGCAGTCTTGCCAATATGGCTAAGCGTCTAGATCTGGGCATGGCGGGGGAACAAATCGGGGCTATCTTTCTTCCTATGGCTTTACCTCTGTTTAGTGTCATCTTTCATTTGAATATAAACATTCTATAGCTATGGCATGTCGAGGGGAAGGGCTCCGTGGGGACCGGTTCCACCCATCTGAGTTATATCTTCTTGAGCCAGAAGAGGCGATCCACTGTGCTATCTCTTTCGTCTTTCGGCTGATGGGGGGGGGGGGGGGGCAAGGTGGACCGGGTGGTTCCTGGTCGATAGGAGGATGTTGGGAGTATAAATGGACTTCCCTGTCTCCCTGAGAGAACCTGAACTCATCTGAATATATGGGTTATGTGAGACACGGCCGATACATTGCGGTGACAGCTCAGACAAGAGCGGCGGCCGGACAGGGTAGTTTCCTCTTTCCTGTTCTTGCTAGGGATGGGGGAGGGAGATGCACTGCGGTCCATACAGACCCACTATGATGATATTAGTTAAGAGTAGGAAACATACATAATTACGCACACTACTCCACAATAGCTTTGTCGTGAGAAAGGCAAGGTTTGCAAGTGAGAGGGAAGCCTGAGAAGGTATGTGCCCAATATTAATAAAGGCATGGTATGAGTGTGGAGAGGAGTGTGGTATGAAGACAATTGAATACTAGGTAATTGTATGGATTTTATGTATGGCAACCGACATGCTGAGACCATTGGAATCTCCATGCCGGCTGTATCTGAAGTTTACACCAGAGGCTCTCAAAATTGTTTTAACTTTACAGGATCCTTCTTTTGACGGCGAATATAGCCGGAAGTTTCGACAGAGCATCGACATTGAACATTATGTTTACTATGAAGTCCCTGCTGTTGTTGGGCTATACCAGATAGAACCACGGCGGGCCCGAACGAATACTTTCAGACACCTCGGCAGGCGTTTCGTTGAGCTGGGATCGAGTATGTTTGCATTTTGGGCTAGATCCCGCCTAAGTCACTGACACACCCGTACATATATCCTATTTATTCTCCTTGAGTATTTCCCCACCAAAATTGTGCCACGTGATCCCAGGGCACTTTCCCTAACCATTGGACACACTACATTCGTGTAGGCCACGGAAACTTGGAATCCTGGATTTATGGAACCCTGTTGTTCGAACAACCTACGCGGGAAATAAAGACCAGAGAACTTGCCATGAGGTGGTTGTGAATTCATGGGACAATATGGAAAACGATGATCTAGGAGATTTATATTTGTGTTGATATTGTATGGACTAGTTTTCTCTCTAGATTGTGTGTAGATGTTTATGAGTTAATCGTCAGATATTTTTTCTGTGCTGTTATGTATTGAGTTATTAAATTTACAATTACAAATATGTTGAAGAACGCCATGTTGTATGCGTGTCAGCCAGAACGACCCTGCAGGAAATAGGTCCTGAGGTCGAAAGAGAGAGTGACAGTGAGTCCGGGGGAAACGGAGGAGGGTTGGCAGGGAAAGACCTATTTAAAGCCAGGGCTATGAAATATACATGAGAAAATTGAGACATAGTTATTAGGGACCCTCCACATAGCTTGTTACAATTTCTGGGGGCACGTCGCGGGATATTTTAAATCCTGGTGGAGCTCTGGCTGATATAGGGATAGGGGACAGATATTCTGGTCTAATATCAATAGGTTCTGCTTACCGTACCTGGCTATTGTCTATACTCTTCCTGACACAGACTGACGACATACGAAGTGTTGTGGTCGTGTATTATATCCATTTGTCCATTACCTATTCACTTACCCTCTGAGTTAAGATGGCATCCGAGAAATTTAATGTGGCTGAAGTGCAGGCTACAGGGCGTGAGATAGGCTATGAAGGGGCTGAGTTACAGAAATATGTTCAAGAAGTGGAGAGAGATTTTCGACAAGCTGAGCGCGAAGCTAAGAAAATTGAGGCAGAGCGCGAAGCTAAGAAATTCGAGGCAGAGCGCGAAGCTAAGAAAATTGAGGCAGAGCGCGAAGCTAAGAAAATCGAGGCAGAGCGCGAGGCTAAGAAAATCGAGGCAGAGTGCGAAGCAAAGAAAATTGAGGCTGAGGCTAGGAAGATGGAGGCCGAGCAGGCAGCCAGAGACCATGAGTTCCGTATGAGGGAGTTGGAGCTGAAAGCTCAAACTGCCAAGAAAGGCGAGGGTGCAGTTGGAGGCGCAGTTCTCCCTGACTCAACAACTTCTAGTGGCGGTCCATACCAGGCAATGAAGTTCCCATTACTCCCGTTCGATGAACACAAAGATAAGATCGACCAGTATCTTCACAGATTTCAGTCGATGGCTTTGGCTATGGGATTGGAACGTGGGAAATGGAACTTGAAACTCTCACAGGGCCTGAGGGGGACCGCGTATGAGGTCTATTCAAGGTTGCCACCTGGTATGGAGAATGACTATGAGGCCCTGGAAAAGGCATTATTGAAAAGGTTCCAGATGACAGCCCATACTTACCGACAACAGTTCAGAAAGTCGAGGAGAGAGCCAGGAGAGATGTTCTCATCATACAGTGTTAGACTTAAGTCTTACCTTTTGAAATGGATGTCATTAGCAGGATTTGCCAACGACTATGAAAGTTTAGAAGAATTAGTGGTCGTGGACCAAATGAAGAGGATGATGCCTAAGCCATTGCAAACCTTCTTGGTTGAAAATGGGACAGAAAGTTTAGACGTAGTCAACACATTGGCGGAAAGGTATGTGCTAGCTCATGGGGATAATGGGGAACTGGCACAACCCAATCTCCGATCACCAGACACTGGGTCTGGAAAGAAGAAGAACCCCAAACCCACTCACACCAAAAAGGAGGATCCTTTCGAAAAAGTTCCCATTAAGAAACCCTCTGGTAAGAGTCCACCTGGATCTCCCAAAAGTTGGTGGAGTGAAAAGTGGTGCGCCTTCTGCAAATCTCCCACACACAACTCAGCCGATTGCAGGCGCAAACAGAAAGACTCTCACTATGCTGCCTGTCTTGTAGAAACCGGGGAGGGGTCTAACAAGGAGGTAGAAGGGAGGGATCCTGGGAACAAAGATTCAGAAAAACCACCAGTAGTAGAGACGGTTCTTGTGAACGGACAACCAGTCGAGTGTCTCTATGACACAGGTCTTCAGTTTGAGGCCGTAATTTCATCACACTTAGTGAGCCCAGAGCAGCTAACCGGGGAATCCATTGAGATTCAAACGGCGACAAAGAGTGCGGTAGCGATGTCTCTTCCAATTGCGAAGGTGGACATCAAATCAAAATATGTTACCGGCACTATTCAGGCAGCCGTTCTGATCGATCCTATCTTCCCGATGATCTTGGGTTGCCGCTACGTCTTCCTAGGGATCCCAAACGAACCCATGTACGTAGGGGCGATGCAAACCAGATCTCAATCGGAGGAGGAGCAGACGCCGGCCTTGATCGTGAATCCCTTGCCTGGGAGTTACGAGCTGCTCAAAGCCAGGATGCTACTTTGCAACCTTGCTTCAACCAGTTGCCAAAAAGTGCTGACCCACCAAGACGGGGTCAGTATTATATGAAGAATCGGTTACTGTACCGGAGAGCCGGAGTGGAGGAACGCCAGCATGGACAGCTGGTAGTTCCTAAGGCTTATCGGGAACAGCTTCTTCATATGGGACACACCATTTCTTTCAGTGGACATATGGGTGTCGGGGCAACACTTCAGCGCATTTCCTGCCATTACTACTGGCCAGGGATGACTGGAGATGTGCGTAGGTACGTCAAGTCGTGCCCAGAGTGCCAGCGTGTGGCACCAAAACACTGGACGGCTCCGGTAGTCTTGGGTGATATGCCCATTATGAACTCTCCTTTCGAGAGAGTTGCCATCGATCTGGTTGGTCCTCTTCCTCGGACTAGGAAGAGGAATATGTATATTCTGACGATGGTGGATTGCTGTTCCATGTGGGGCGAGGCGATACCGTTGGCCACCATCGACTCTAAGCGAGTGGCTGATGCACTGATGGAGACATTTACTCGGTTGGGATTTCCAAACCAGATCCTAACGGACAATGGGTCTCAGTTCTGTGGTAAGCTGATGGAGGAAGTCTTTCGTATCTTCCAGACTAACCACATTCACACAAGCCCATACCACCCTCAGTCTAATGGGCAAGTAGAGAGGTTTAATGGTACCTTGATGACCATGCTTAGGAAGCTGGCTCAAGAGAAACCAGACAGATGGGATGAATATATCCCAGCCGCCTTGTTCGCCTATCGGGAGGTTCCCCATGGGTCAATCGGGTTGCCACCAGCCACTCTATTATTCGGGAGGCCAATCAAGGGTCCCTTAGAAGCCTTATTGAGATGTTGGACAGAGGAGGAGACTTCCGAAGAGGTGGTATCTTCCTACAAATACGTCGAGGAGTTAAAGAAGAAACTCCAGACAGGTTGGGCTTTGGCGGCTCAGAATCTGAGAGCGGCCAGAAAGAGACACGCGGCCTACTACAATAGAAGGACGAAAGATAGGTCTCTGAAGGTGGGGGATCGGGTTCTGTTGTTACTTCCAGTAGGTTCCAATAAACTCGAGATTGGTTGGCAGGGGCCTTTCCCGGTGGAAAGGGTTGTGTCCCGTACCAATTATGCTATCCGGATCAGGGGGAAATCTAAAATCTTCCACATTAACCTCCTCAAAAAATATGAGGAACGATCCGATGGTACTTCTCTCCCACTCATGACTATGGCGGTCGCGATGGAAACTGAATCGGGCGAAGACGCGGATAGGGAGTATCCTTTACACCCTGGGGAAACCTATAAGGATGTACATATAAATCCTGATCTGTCGGCTGAAGAAACAGAACTAGTCATCCGTTTGTTGGAGTCCCATCAGCAGATTCTTACCGATCGTCCAGGGCGGACAGGGTTGGTTGAGTTTGATATGACTCTGACTACCCAAGACCCCATTCGCCAAAAAATATATCCAGTGCCCTTTGCGAAAGAGAAGGCCCTGGAAGCCGAAATCCAGAAGCTTCTGGATGATGACATCATAACTCCTTCGACTTCTCCTTATAATGCCGGGGTTGTCTTGTTGAGAAAGCCAAGCGGGGAGCACCGCTTGTGTATTGATTACAGGCATTTAAACAGTTGTACGACATTTCAAGTTGAGCCGTTACCAAACACAAATCAACTGTTTGCCAGATTAAATAGGGCAAAGTACTTTTCAAAAATCGATTTAAGCCGGGGATATTATCAGATCCCTGTGAAGCCTGAGGTTCGACCCTTGCTCGCTTTCAGTACTCCGAGCGGCCATTACGAATTTAAGGTGATGCCTTTTGGGCTGAGCAATGCGCCCAGTGTGTTCACACGCATGATGAGAAAGTTATTAGACCCTTTAAGGGATCCCTCTGTCGTCTCGTTTATGGATGATATTCTCATCGCTTCTGGCAATCTTAAAGATCACCTGAAATCCTTGGAACAGATATTCATAAGATTGAAAGAGGAGGGGTTAACTGCCCGTCCAGCCAAATGCATGATTGGCTATCACTCCTTAGAATTTCTGGGACATACTATTACCCCGGGGGGTTTGGTACCGGAAGAAAAGAATGTAGAGAAGGTCAGACTCGCACCCCGTCCTAAATCCAAAAAGGATGTTAGGTCTTTCTTGTCTCTGTGTGGGTTTTACCAGAAATTTATTCCGAGGTTCAACGAAATTGTGGCACCGTTAACCGAAACCCTGAAGAAAGGATCGCCAGATCCTATAGTCTGGACCCCGAGTTGTGAAGAGGCTTATGGGAAGCTGAAACAGGCTTTGGTGGATAGGCCAGTCCTGCAACTCCCAAATTTGGAGAAAACGTTTGTTCTAAGAACCGACGCGAGTAACATAGGGATTGGAGCAACTCTGTTGCAGGAAGGGCGAGATGATCCTACTGTGCTATGTCCGGTGGCATATGCCAGTAGAAAACTGTTACCCGCGGAACGGAATTACTCCACCGTCGAACGGGAATGTCTGGCTCTAGTGTGGGCGGTACAGAAATTTCAACCTTATCTGTATGGAGTACCGTTCAAAGTGCAGTCCGACCATCAACCTCTGACGTTTTTGGCAACTTCTAAGAAACTGAACGCAAGGTTAATGAGATGGTCATTGCTCTTACAACCGTATCAGTTCACGGTCGAATACATCCCCGGAAGGGAGAATGTGGGAGCGGATTTTATGTCACGGCATCCTATGGTCGAAGGTGAGGGGGAGGTAATTCGAACAGAACCTCTGGCAGTTGAAAGTTCGTA
Organism: Cepaea hortensis; assembly: GCA_963921405.1. NCBI lineage: Eukaryota > Metazoa > Mollusca > Gastropoda > Stylommatophora > Helicidae > Cepaea > Cepaea hortensis. Next base: position 106,623,136 of record OY992885.1, read on the forward strand.
GGGTTCGACTTTCTTAAGAGGGGGCCTATGTAGCGAAACCCCAGTGGCCCATGTCCTCATACCTATCCGCTCAATTCCTTCGGAGTGGGATTCTCTGGAGTACTTTCATAACCCGAGCATTTGACACGAATACTTTGAAATCTATCTGTTCTTCGGGAAAACCCAATGGCGCGCCTTGCACCAAATATGACCTAGGGTAATGGTTTGGGCGTGAAAAGTCCGTTGTCAACCTTGTCGGTTGTGGTCGACACAATGTATTAAAGTTTTAAAGAATTTTACAGATAAAGTGCCGCATCCTACGGCTGGGGTATAAAAGGTAATTTTAGATTAATTGGTCCTGCCAGTCTTGAGCATATTAAGCTTGGTCGTCTCAAATAATGAGACGAATTGGTGAAACGGCAGTCTTGCCAATATGGCTAAGCGTCTAGATCTGGGCATGGCGGGGGAACAAATCGGGGCTATCTTTCTTCCTATGGCTTTACCTCTGTTTAGTGTTATCTTTCATTTGAATATAAACATTCTATAGCTATGGCATGTCGAGGGGAAGGGCTCCGTGGGGACCGGTTCCACCCATCTGAGTTATATCTTCTTGAGCCAGAAGAGGCGATCCACTGTGCTATCTCTTTCGTCTTTCGGCTGATGGGGGGGGGGCAAGGTGGACCGGGTGGTTCCTGGTCGATAGGAGGATGTTGGGAGTATAAATGGACTTCCCTGTCTCCCTGAGAGAACCTGAACTCATCTGAATATATGGGTTATGTGAGACACGGCCGATACATTGCGGTGACAGCTCAGACAAGAGCGGCGGCCGGACAGGGTAGTTTCCTCTTTCCTGTTCTTGCTAGGGATGGGGGAGGGAGATGCACTGCGGTCCATACAGACCCACTATGATGATATTAGTTAAGAGTAGGAAACATACATAATTACGCACACTACTCCACAATAGCTTTGTCGTGAGAAAGGCAAGGTTTGCAAGTGAGAGGGAAGCCTGAGAAGGTATGTGCCCAATATTAATAAAGGCATGGTATGAGTGTGGAGAGGAGTGTGGTATGAAGACAATTGAATACTAGGTAATTGTATGGATTTTATGTATGGCAACCGACATGCTGAGACCATTGGAATCTCCATGCCGGCTGTATCTGAAGTTTACACCAGAGGCTCTCAAAATTGTTTTAACTTTACAGGATCCTTCTTTTGACGGCGAATATAGCCGGAAGTTTCGACAGAGCATCGACATAGAACATTATGTTTACTATGAAGTCCCTGCTGTTGTTGGGCTATACCAGATAGAACCACGGCGGGCCCGAACGAATACTTTCAGACACCTCGGCAGGCGTTTCGTTGAGCTGGGATCGAGTATGTTTGCATTTTGGGCTAGATCCCGCCTAAGTCACTGACACACCCGTACATATATCCTATTTATTCTCCTTGAGTATTTCCCCACCAAAATTGTGCCACGTGATCCCAGGGCACTTTCCCTAACCATTGGACACACTACATTCGTGTAGGCCACGGAAACTTGGAATCCTGGATTTATGGAACCCTGTTGTTCGAACAACCTACGCGGGAAATAAAGACCAGAGAACTTGCCATGAGGTGGTTGTGAATTCATGGGACAATATGGAAAACGATGATCTAGGAGATTTATATTTGTGTTGATATTGTATGGACTAGTTTTCTCTCTAGATTGTGTGTAGATGTTTATGAGTTAATCGTCAGATATTTTTTCTGTGCTGTTATGTATTGAGTTATTAAATTTACAATTACAAATATGTTGAAGAACGCCATGTTGTATGCGTGTCAGACAGAACGACCCTGCAGGAAATAGGTCCTGAGGTCGAAAGAGAGAGTGACAGTGAGTCCGGGGGAAACGGAGGAGGGTTGGCAGGGAAAGACCTATTTAAAGCCAGGGCTATGAAATATACATGAGAAAATTGAGACATAGTTATTAGGGACCCTCCACATAGCTTGTTACAATTTATCCATGTGAAGTTATAGTTATATATTCTAACTATAGGTTTACTTTCTTATGACCCCTACCAATTTCCTGACATTATGAAAGCTCATGCCATTTTGAGGACAAGATGCTAAGATTGCCAATTGTGGTATTGGTCTGTCCTTCTGAAGATCTTCCTCCACACCATCTCCTTACACCATCACGCACCGGTCTGTCTCTTTCACCGCTGATGGTTCTAATCATCCTGGTGTTCTCCAATGCCTCTTTTCTCAGTGTTTGACCAAAAGAATACTGACTGTCTGTCTTGTTGTTATAGCTGTGTGTAAAGTTGTACTTTCATTAGCCTCTTCTATACAACTGTAACTTCTTCTTCTTCTGCGTACATCCGGAGTTTTTTTTTTCGGACGTGATTGCGTTGTGCCTGTTTACAGCAGAGCTGCGTTCTTGCGCCGTTAGGCCGACACATCCGACTTCTGCGGGCATTTGTTGACCGGGTTAACCTTCCCGGGGCAACTGTAACCATCACGCATCGTTTCTCTCAGTCTGTCTTTGTCTCTTTACCGCTGATTTTTCATCATGTTCTCCAATGCTTCTCTTCTACTTGTATGATCAATGAAAACTGTTTACCCCTTTATTACAATTCAGTCAGGTTGTCTGCTATGGATCGCCAACACTGCCTGTCGTGATTGTAACTGACTCAGAAAGCATACTGAGGAGAGTGAGGGCAGGCAGGCTTCGTGCAGAGTGGCTTGCTTCACTTCTAAGGTCACGGTTGGCAAGCACCACCTGGATCTTTTCTCCTGGGCATGCTGGTGTGCTGGGGAATGAACAGGCGGACAGATTGGCTGGCTCGGCAAAACTGGGTGGAGTAATGATGCATGACAAGGCGGACGTGGTTGCGGCCTTGTGGGAGCACGAGTACACCTCGGAGGAACAAATGGATCACCATAGTCTGACAAGAATGAGGCAGCGAGGAGTGACGAGGGAATCTGGCCGACGCTCGACGCTCAGAGGAAAGGCGAGACGGACATATAATCAGATTGCTACTGGTACTATTGGTGTTGGAACTCTTCGCTGGCTGCTGAGGATGGAGACTGAGCACTTATGGGAATGCCCCGAATGCTGTGATGTCGGTTCCTAAATCAATCAATCAATCAATCTCCTTGATTGTACATTCTATCAGACTGCTGTTCGTATACCTCTTGATGATATCTTCCCACTTGTATCGTTGTTCACCACTTTCTCGTTTGCCTTCAACCTTACCCTCCGGTGTGGTTTTTATAAATAGTTCACTTGCTTCTTTATTTATTTATTTCATCAACTCTCTTTTCATTCCTAGTTTTTCTAGGACCTCCAACATTGATTGTTTTTATTTGCATGAAATACTACCTATTTTTCTGTGTATCCACACCTCTGTGACCTCTATTCGACTCTTTATCATGGTTGTACATAATGTTTTACTTTCATTAGCTTGTTCTGTACAATTGCTATTAGTTACTCTTGCAGACCACGCTATTTGCGCCATTCCTTTTGGGAACCACGCCTTCTTTCACTCCAAGCTCTTCCAAATCTGCCCGTGCAGATTCTATGATTCACTGCCATACAAGAGGACAGGTTCTATATAACATTTCGATTAAAGGGTACTCGGCTGTTCTACATCATAATCATCCGACCTATCTGCCTACCTGCTTACGTACCTACCTACCGATCAATCTGCCTACGTGCCTACCCGTTCTGTCTACGGTAGCATGTCTACTGTCAGGGTCTCCCTTGTCAGACAGGTTCACAGAAAGTGTGTGGTTCTATTTGTATGAAGAAACGCAAAAAGGTGTTCTAGAGAGCAGAATTCTGATACCAGGAAGTCAGGGCAGAGCAAGAACAACATTTATTTAGAGACATGTATGGATCTATCCAAGCAGACAGAAATGGACTGAAAGAGAACGGCATAAGACAGACAAATGTAAAATAGAATGGAAACCAAACTTCTTACAATATACCTAGACACTCTTTCCTGGAACGGACAGGACAAAAGAAATAACGGGAGATGTAAAAACAAAGGAGTAAAAAATTACAAACAGAGATAAATAATCCTGGGAGGGCATGCTGGGAGGACATGCTGGGAGAACATGCTGGGAGAACATGCTGGGAGGACATGCTGGGAGGACATAATGGGAGGACATACTGGGAGGACATGCTGGGAGGACATAATGGGAGGACATAATGGGAGGGCGGACATGCTGGGAGCTGCAGAAGATAGGGACAGGATAGGACGAATGGGCGGGGTTTGTTTGAATGCCTATGCCCCAATGGGGGATAGGGGAGTTCTCCTTGGCGAAGAGGTCAAGCCGTCTGACTCAGGCTCCGAAGGTTGTGGGTTCGATTCCGGCGTCCTTCGGTTCACATGTGCATTTTTCGGAGACTCATGGTGGTCGTCACTTGAGCAATGGAGTTCGTGCTTTGTATGATGCTTTCCGCGCTGCGGAAAGAGACTGAGCCATATGGGAAAAACCCCGGTGCAATGAAATCGACCCTGTCGACTTTAAAGGACAGAAGGATAACCGGAGAAAGGGGAATCATGACTAGTCCACGCGCTGGAGCACCTGATGATGATGACCATAATAACATCTCCATAAAGATTTATCTCAAATTGAACACATTGTATTCCGTTAGTGAATGTAAACACAGAAATCGCAAACAATATGCTGCACGATTTATTGCCTGGCATATATCGCTGCACCTCGTCAGGTACATACTGCAGAGTGAGTTCAAACACAGTAGCCATAATCAATATGTCCCACATAACGGGGGTAACAGCTTTTCCACGTAGGAACAATACCTGTGTTTGTGTGTTTTCATTGTTTCAGGTTAAGTATTATTCATTCATTCACTTCATATAATAAATAACTGCAGTACGCACCTGACGAGATGCAGAGAAACATGCCAAGCAATAAATAGTTCAGCATACTGTTTGTGGCTTGTGTGTTTAAATTAATCTCAAAATTGGTTCAAAGAAGAATCAAAGCGATCCACTTAAGCTAACTACAAAACAAAGTAACGGAACATACACAGAGCAGCTAAATGACAGGCCGGTCGAAATAGCAAAGCTGGAAATTGGCAGCTGGTTTACAAGACAAATCTACAGAAGATCGCGTAAAACAAAGACACAACAAAGGACGCGTTCCCGAATCTTCGGGCGGTTGGAAAACTGACATAAGGCGATGAACAATCCGATAATTCTCGGAAACGATGAAAAGAGCGGCCGTCGGAATGTTAGCAGGGATTTATCTGGGACGTCGAGAGAAGAGAGGACTGCTTTATGATGGAGATGATTGTTGATACGATTATAAACTAGAATCAAGTCCGCTTGGGGGAGTGGGTGGGGGTGGGGGGGGGGGGGGTATCGCCAAGGAAAGTGCAGGATTGTTGATTTTATTGGATGTTGGATGGAACAGAATTCAGGATCGTTGATTTGATTGGCTGTTGGATGAAGCAGACTTCATTATCGTTGATGTGATTGGCTGTTGGATTAAAAAAGACGTTATAATTCCATCTGTCCGCTAAATGTAATAATAATAATCATCATCATTTTACAAATGCCAAAAGAGAAAATATTTGTTTCCTAATGTAAATTGTCGAAGGTTGTTTCTAGGCGGCCAGTGTTATTTGCAGTACTTCTTATTTGTTGACAAATGTCATACTGTGGTGAAAGTTGTCAAACTATGTGAGCGATTCTTGAGAACGAGTCCGATGATGGATTGCTGGATTCAGGCAAAGAACCCAAAAATGGGTGCAAATAACTTGAGATCTGAAGAACAGCATGGGAAATATTTTTATTTACTTAACATCATAGAGAGTGGATAACGTTTTTGCCCCCTGAAAATATCGTTAACAGGGGCTTTGACAGTTCTTGCTGTTATGTTTTCCAGTTCTACACTTGGTGTTTGGAAAATAAGACCTCGTTGGATAAATACAAAGGAAGTATTGATCTATAGGATTCGGATGTTTGTACTACCCTGGGTGGAGGAGGGGTGGTGGGGAAACTTAAGCCAACAGATTTAGAGCAGAAGATGTGTGTCAAACCACCCAGGAAGCAGTCTATTGTGTTTCCAACTTGTAGTGATTTGAGTTGAGTTGAGCTAAGTTGAGTTGAGTTGAGTTGAGTTGAGATGAGTTGAGTCAAGAACCCATATGACAACACTCGAGGCATTCCCATACGTGCTCGTCCTCATCATCAACGAAGCGACCCAATACTAATGGTACCATTTGCAGTCTGATTATGTGTCCATCTGACCTCTCATCTGAGTACTGATTGTCGACCAGATCCTATGGTGACTCCCTGACAGTCTATTCTCTCCCAGCAATGATGATTTGTCTGTTCACCCACGCTACACACATAATCCCGACGGGTCTGACCACATCTGCCTTATCATGCCCCAATACCCCACCCAGTGGTGGAGACCACATCTGCCTTATCATGCCCCAATACCCCACCCAGTGGTGGAGAGCACATCTGCCTTATCATGCCCCAATACCCCACCCAGTAGTGGAGACCACATCTGCCTTATCATGCCCCAATACCCCGCCCAGTGGTGGAGAGCACATCTGCCTTATCATGCCCCAATACCCCACCCAGTGGTGGAGAGCACATCTGCCTTATCATGCCCCAATACCCCACCCAGTGGTGGAGACCACATCTGCCTTATCATGCCCCAATACCCCACCCAGTTGTGCAGATCCAGCCAATCTGCCCGCCTGTTCGTTTCCCACACCAGCATGTCCTAGGGGAAAGATGCACTGTAGTGACAGAAGAGCGTGCAAGTTCCAACGTTCCGGTAGTATCTACCGGAGAACATTGGGTGTCTACTGAAATGGTCTTCCATGTCGGACAGATCAAAGAATAGAGACCAAATGAAGCTATACACAAATCTGCTGCCTCGTAGGTAGACAGAGGACGGTCAAAGGGTAGGGAACGCAAACCTGGAAAAAATGATTGTAGAAGTCGGACGTACTTAACCACAGGTTTGTCGAGACGCATCAACTCACTTGATGATATCAAACCAAGCAGAAACATTCTGCAGTGAGAAGTGAGAAGGTAAACAAATAAGCTATGCTGTACCCTGGTTGCTGTTCAAACAGCACGCTCAACAAAGTAAACAAGAAGAGGTGAGATATCCCACACTTCCTGTCAAACAAACTTGAAACCCTATATTTACCGGCTTACCTACCAGTGTAGTGGGCAAGTGTTCGAGTCCCCATCGCGGCGGGGATTCTTTTCACATTGACCGGGACTGCCAGGTCGACTCAGTACAAACTGGGAATCTGGATATGATCCGGTCAGTAAAGGCGATCGGCTTGCTATTTACCACATAGCCGCTCGAGTACCATCTGGTGTATGATATGCGGAACTGAGATATTACAATTTGACTATAAAGGGTCAGAAGAGCTTGCCTAGCGCTAGGAAATATATAGAAGTCAACGGACAGTAAACTTAGTAACAGGCTTAGAATATCTAATTAAAAATTAAGTTGCATGTCCTTCACAGGACGTAGCAGTCACCCCAGCATTTTCGCTGTTCGTGATTCCTGGGCTTATTTTTACGTTCAGTAGTTTGTCATTGCTTTATGAACAACCGGCTCCTATACCTTTTTCGAAAAAACCAGCACCGCTGTGTTTCTAACCCGAGTATACGAGCTCACAAATCGCGTTCGCAAGCCCTTAGCCATAGAGAATATCTAATCCCAAAGTTAAATCAGTCAGCTTGGCAGTGCAAGACATGACAGACTCTGCCGTGACCAGGATTCAAACCTGGGTTGTCGCGGCCACAACGCAAAGTACTAACCATTATACGATCGGCGGACTGGCTAAGAACTCCCGGTTCTCCTCGGGGAGACCCGTTTTCGAATCCTCGGTAAGGTGTGGGATTTGTTTCTGTCGAGGGCAAGATGAAAATCCTAACCTGCACTTCATTAGCCAGGCGGCCTTAATTCATCAGGCTCAAGACCCCTCTGCCCTACACCGCAAGGTACTGAGGGCAGTAGATGACAGACAGTCGACAGTGATATCGGTACGACTGTATGGTTCACAAACATGGCGTATGAATAAATGAATTACTAATAAACTATAACATGAACATAGAGTACGACTACATGAATCACCAATAAACTATAACATGTACATAGAGTACGACTACATGAATCACCAATAAACTATAACATGTACATAGAGTACGACTACATGAATCACCAATAAACTATAACAATGCATTAACTAGGGCCTGTGCAGAATAGTGGGATTGTTTTTTTTTTACATTCACTTACTCTGAACTCTAGTGTATTCTACACAAGGGCTAGTAGTAGTAGTAGTAGTAGTAGTAGTAGTAGTAGTAGTAGTAGTAGTAGTAGTAGTAGTAGTAGTAGTAGTAGTAGTAGTAGTAGTAGTAGTAGTAGTAGTAGTAGTAGTAGTAGTAGTAGTAGTAGTAGTAGTAGTAGTAGTAGTAGTAGTGCTAGCAGTGCTAGGTAGCGCACTAGACTGATTTTTGCTTGTGGATTAGCTTTCCCTTAGGGGTTACACAACTTTATCCGTAATCCCGTATACTCTTGTGAGTAACGTGACGTGCGCGAAGATCGGTAGCGGTTCTCTCCGCGTCGGTAACTTACGGGGTATGGGAGCCGGCCGGTTACTGAGAAAGAAGTGGCAAACTACTGAGCGTAATTTTGCCAAGAAATCAACAATCAGCTGAAAGCTACTGATGTTGACAGCGATGTCCTGTAAAGGATATGCAAACAAAAAAAAGGTAACTAGTATCCCTCTCCACCAGGACAGTCCATTCCGTCTTCTGAGATAAATAATAATACAAATGGAAGGACATAATCACTAATGGAAAGTTTGAAGAAAGCCAAACATGTCCACTGAATCAAGAGGTGAGGAAAAGGGGCAAGAACTAGATAGGAAAACCTCAAATTGGTATGTGTTTGTTGTGTGTGTGTGTGTGTGTGTGTGTGTGTGTGTGTGTGTGTGTGTGTGTGTGTGTGTGTGTGTGTGTGTGTGTGTGTATGTGTGTGTGTGTGTGTGTGTGTGTGTGTGTGTGTGTGTGACGATAGCTTTAATCGCAACGTTTATTTTGTTGCTTAGCAAGGTGGAGAAAGGAATGTTTCGTGTGGAATGGCTCTCGTCGCTTCAGAGGTCACAGATCGTGAGAATTGTATGGATATTTTGCCCTGGCCATGCGGGTGTACGGGGGAATGAACAGGCTGATAGACTAGCAGGGAATGCACCTCTTGGTGGAATTTTGACTATGGACAAGGGAGGGGGTGGTCGTGCGCTTGTGGGATCAAGTGGAGAAGGCGGAGGAAGAGATTGAGAACCCAAATGTGGAAAGAATGAGATTGCGGGGTATCGGCAGGGGTTCTGGAAGAATCTCAAAATGAGATGGAAGACCAGGAGAACTTTTAATCAGATAGCGGTGGGAACGATCAGTAGTATGACTCCTTACTGGCTGTTGAACGAGGGGACGGAGCACGTATGGGAATGTCCTGAGTGCAGTGATGTCGGTTCTTAACTTAACTCAACTCAGCGTTCATTTTATTACTTGTGGTCGTGTTCTAGAAAAGCTTAAGTCTACTCCATGGTTGTTTTTTTTTCAATTGTATTTATAAAACCAGAGGATAGTATAACAAGACGCTCTCATCTGAAAACCACAGGACGAACGAAAAAGTGGGAGACCTAAAAACACATCATCATCATCAAGTGCCGTGCCGGCTGGCGTTGGAGTTCATGGCTCTCCACAGATCTCGGTCTTTGGTGTTCTGGATCAACTATGCTGTTGATATTCCTCCATGCCACCGCCTCAATCCACCCAGCATAATTTTTCTTGGTCTGCCTCTGCCTCTCTTCCCCGCGATCTTTCCAGTTGTAACGATGTTCTTTAATGCCTCTCTTCTCATCACATGACCGAAGACAGCTGTTTGTCTCTGTCTTATTGTTGTATATAATGTTCTTGTTTCACTAGCCTCTTTCAGGCATCGGAATAAGTGGACAACTCTGCAGCTAAGCAGAGCAGGGCACTCGCTTGTCCTGACAGTCGGAAATGGACGTCAAAGGCAGAGGCATTTTGATGTGGAAGTCAAGGGGAAACCACTACATTATCTTCCGAAGACTTCATGGCAAAAAAGAAAAACTTCATGAAGAAATGAATTTAAAGACGAAGATAAATAAAATTGGCAGTGTGATGTAAAAAAAAAAAAAATTGTTTGCATATCCTTTACAGGACATTGCTGTCAACATCAGCATCTTTCAGCTAGTTGTTGATTTCTTGGCAAGATTACGCTCAGTAGTTTGCCATTGCATTCTGAGCATCCGGCTCACATACCCCGTAAGTTACCGACGCAATTCGAACCACTGCTGATTCTCACCGTCGTCACGTTACTTACGAGAGTATACGAGATTAGTGTGATGTAAGGGATAGCAAAATATAGCAACGGCTGGGCAGGTTTGTTGAGTAGAAAGCTGTATATTTAGAGGTGTAACATACAGAGTTATTTTACCAGTTATGCCCCTTAACACAAAATTTTACAC